>PVKW010005802.1:0-81704 GCA_004027895.1 Orientallactaga bullata
TTCTGATCTGTAGAGAGTTCCAAGGTCAGCTTGTGATCAAGAGAGACCCTTCCCCAATGAATGACAGAGGAGGAAACAAATCAGGAAGCAACAAATGAGCAGCCTAGAATATAGCTTATTTAGGAATGTCAGATCTGACCATCCGTCAGGATTATATACCAGGCTTATTTGGTGGGTACTAACCTGGTGAAAACCAAGTCACCTTTTGGAACGGGTTTGATCACAGCTATGCTGCACGGCTGCTTGGTTCCTTTGCTGTGTTGTGGATTCAGGAAGTCAGGCTGCGTCTGTGGGTCTCTGCTTTCGCTGCGCCTGATGCTACTGGCGAGCTCTTTCCCAAGTCTCTCTTGCTTGCCGTGCTTGCGCTCGTGGTGGGGGAGGGGAGGCTGTGAATGGCGGCTAAAGTCCGTCTGCTCCTCCACACGATCCTCTTCCTCACAAGCCTCTCTGTTGGTCTCTACCGTCCTCCTTCCACGTTTCTTGAGTTTGTGAGGAGGCAGTGTGAGTGGAAAAAATCCCCTCACCTGGCTTTAAAAATTCTGCAGCTCAGCCAGCGCCTAGCCGTGCCGCCGCTGCGGCAGCCGCGGCAGCTGTGGAGCTACTTCTGCCCACTTGTGTGGGCTCCAGACGCTCTGGATCTCTCCTACTTCTCTGCTGTGCTTGAAAGTTTACTATGTACTTCACTTTTTAGTAGAAGAGTGTATTTTGCTGGGGTTTGTTTTGCTTTTATCCCCTACCCTTTTTTGGCGAGGTTCCTATGTGGCCATCTTAACCGGAAGACCTGTTAATATATATTTTTAATAATATTTTTTGGTTTATTTATTTTTTTACTTGAGAAACAGAAATAAGCAGAGAAAGAGAGATAGAGAATGGGCACGCTGGGGCCTCCAGCCACTGCAAACAAACTCCAGATGCAAGTGCCGCCTTGTACATCTGGCTATGTGGGTGGTGGGGCATCGAACCTAGGTGTTTTGGCTTTGCAGGCAAGTGCCTTAACTGCTAAGCCATTTCTCTAGTTCATTAATATATTCTTTACCTCACAAGTTTCTAAACATTCACTTCAAAATAAAGGAGTGAATAAATGCTCCCCTATTATTCAATGGTGAATTTTATTCAATAAGAAATAAAACATTCTGTAACAAGACACCTATGACTTAGAATGAGAAAACCTTCTCTGAATTTTGGTTTGTCACATATTAGTTATATAACCTTGGGAAAATGACTTAACATCACTGAATCTCAACTCCCTCAGATCTAAAACAGGGATACTAGTTACTAATTTGATAGAGATATAAAGGCATGGGTTGTATTCTGATTTAGAGGCTCAGTATTAGCCATTATTATGACTTATTATTAATACTATAGTAGCTGCTTTCTTTTCTCAATTCAAAGCAAATGCTTTTTCATGTACAGTTCAGACAGAAGAGCTGGAGTTTTAGTTCTGTCTAATCTGTATTTAAATCCTCAGTGTTTTATAGAATGCAGAAAAAGCCACTTAACCTCTCTGGTCTAGAGCTTCTTTCATGGGAAAAAATTGACTGCTTAACCCTCCCTTGCCTGATTATTTATAGAGTGAATGAAACCATGCTCAAGGCACATACTAGCTACTCAGTAAATAGTAACTTTTAGAAGTATTATTACAAAATAGTAGTTCAAAAACAAGCAATCACCAGAATTACATACTTTGGAGTCTAACAGTAATATTTTTAAAGGGATGGAAAGTAATTTTACTTTAGTTGCTACACTCCTAGATAGTAATGGGTTAGCATGTTCCTTGACGAGTATTTACTGAAGCCCCAATCAGACATGCAGATCCTGGGTCCCCAATACTATTATAATCAGTCGTAAGTATCCCCAAATATTTGCAGAAACTACTAAGATACAAAATATTCTATACTATGAATTTTTAGAACAGGGACTACAAAGCAACTGTTGTATTTTCATGGAAAAGGAATTATGAGGAAAAAGCAGGAAAAACATTATAAAATCTACACCAACCAATACTCATGCCCATATAATTTGTAGTTAGAACATAAAAATTCAGTGTACTATTTTGCCATCATAAAATCATTTTAATAATATATACTATTTAATAATAATTAATACTAAATAATATTTAATATTATATAACATTTAATAATTATAATATTTAATAATCCATGTATTCATCTGAGTCAGTGGTAGTGAGTACTATACTGGAGTGAAAGGGGACCTCAAGATAACAAAACGTTTCTTATGAAACATTGCTCCCAGTGTATACCAGCATGGACAGTGAACAAAAGGAGCAATGCATTTAGGAACCAGTTCTTCAGAAACAAAAGGAACAGGCTTGAGATGCGTTTCAAAGTAACCAACGATTTTATTTTCTAGAACTGAAATAGTTCACCGTTCTCAGATCTAAACTGCCAAAGGTAGTCAACAATTTTTCATCAGAACCTGAGGGAGAAGGGCAGGAGTCAAAGGGATACAGGTATAAAGAGACCACCAGGAGGCTGGAAGGGAACACTTATTTCTGTCTTCTCAGTAGATTACACACTGCATATAGTAACAACGATGGGACCTGGTGGGGACATGGAGATGGATATAGCTCCAAAAACAACTCCAAGGCCCTAACTGGAGAAAAAAAAAAAGGCAGGCATCAAATACCAAACAGAAAGGGAAGAAAGGGAGCCCATAGTTCCCTCCAGTCGCATCAGGAGAGCTAGGGACAGAATGGAGAAATAACCAGAGGTAGCTCTTAATTTTTTTTTTCACTATTCCTTTTTTAGATGGTTCCTTAAATGTGTGCCTTCTCTTTTGTCTTGGGCGACTGTATGGAGGCCTTGTTGCTGTGGGGAGGAGGTGGATTGAAAGGTCAGACTTCTGGATGCTCATTGGTACTAGAAATACCAACGGGGTACAACAATTTCTCGTCCTCCTCATCCAAGAAATTGGGCAAAGTCAAGTCTTAAAATCACACATCCTGGGACCCCCAAATGTATCAATGAAATCAACAACAATCTTAAGACTCCCCTAGTAGCAGTTCCACGCCCCCCGAATCTACAAAACTGGGACAGCAAGTATGGGAAGAGGATACCAGAACTCTGGTAGACGTTCCTACTCATGCCGCCACCCCACCAACTGATGACCAGCTCCTCACAGGAACTTGAAAGCTGCGTGACCCTGCCGTGATCCTCAGCCCCTTTCACTCTCACTTCTCAGACAAGTGGTCCATTTGCAAGGCCTGGTGGATGTGTAAGGTGAAAACAGCCTGGGGGCTCTCCACGCAGGAGCCCTACTAGGAAAGAGCTCCAGGCAGGCACTGGGTGGTCCTCATTGCTGTCCAGGAAGCAAAGGGCAGTGGCATGGACCCCAGGGAGGGGGCAGGAGGCCTGCCCCAGGGTCAGGCTTGGAAGGAGTGAGGGGAGGAAGGGCGGATGGGGAGGAAGGGGTCACAGGTTTCTTAGGCCACAGGCAGCCTCTTCTTCCTGAAAACACTGTGACTACAGGCCTAGGAGATAGACGTCACTCAGGGCAGGGGCCTCCGCCTGCTCCTGGGCTGTATCTTCCTCCCGAGAGGGCTGCTTTGGCCCCAGCTCCTCCCGCGAAGCCAGGGGCGCGCGCTGGCCGGCCTCTCCAGCCTCGTGCGCACCAGGCGCCGCTTCTTTGGGCCGTTTGGGGGCGCAGTGCGGAGCGTCCCCCGCGCTCCTCTTCGCCCGCGCAGGATCCTCGTCGGACGGCCGCTCGGCCTCCTCCCGGGCGCGGTGCAGCAGCTCCGCGCCGCCCTCGGGCCCCGGCTCCGGTTCGGCCTCCAGCCCTGATCCAGGCCGCTGGGCACCGCGCGCCTCCCGCGGCCCCTGGGCGGCGCCCCGGCTCTCGGCCGCCGCCACCATGGGGTCGTTCTCGATCTCCCACAGCCCCTTGCTGAAGCCGCGCCGCTTGCTGGGCTTGCCGAACTGCTCCTTGCACTCCGCGTAGGGGAACAGGCGCTTGGGGCCCAGGAAGGCCGTCTCGTGGGTCCCGAAGAAGAACACCTGGTACCGGTTGGGCTCAGCTAAGTGCTCGATCCTGGCCGGCCAGTGGGCATAGCCCTTTAACTTGGCAAACACCAGGTCCCCGGTCTTGAACTTAGGACCACCGCCGTAGCAGGACATGGCGGGTGCTCTAGGAACCTGCTTGCCGAAAGGAAGGTAATCACTGCGTCTGCGCAGTGCCAGGAGGTCCTGAGCCGCCTGCTTGCGTGCGTGCGTGCGTGCCTGCGTGCATGCGTACTTCCTGAGCAAGGAGTGCGTGAGGACGTTGGCAACGCTTCTGGGGAGGGTTCCACCTCCAAGGGCTTTGTGCCCAAGAGCCAATTGGGCTTATTGCACCTAACTCGGACACGATGGTTACGGGAATTATGGAGCGAATAGCTTAAGAGGCCCCGATGGTGGTTGTGGCCATCGTGTGCATATCGGTGTCAGGGACACCTGGGCCAAAATGATGGCCTACTTTACTGAGTTCCAGAGAGGCCTAGAAAGCCTGAAGATGGGGTAATGCAGAACGAAAACTCAGTGGCAAAATTAGTTTATATTTCCCTGAAACTAGTAACCTACAGCAAAGTTTCAAGGTCCTTGACCAGGAACTGCTCTCTATGGTAAACTGATGAGATGTCCTAGGCAGTAAGTTCAATCATTTTCTAATTTCCTATTGAACCGTCCCTAAGGTCGGCTCTATGGATGAAGTAAAGACTGGGCATCTGGCCAAGCAAGAGTGGGCATGGTAGGATATCTACAGGGCACATCATTGAGCACAGCCATCATTGTTTACAATTTGTAAACAATGCTTTCAGGATCACAAAATGTATATGGCAACACCATGACCATGGGAACCCAGATGTCGCAAAATTTCCTATTTTACGTGGACAGGTTCCCATATTGTTGAAGAGAATGATTTTATGGGTATAACACTGAGACTATGGTATGTACTTTTGAAAGAGTCAAACCAACACCATGACAGGCTTCAATAAGATATTTCCTACCTAGGCCTAAATTTAAGTTTCTCAAGAAGCCTGAACTAAATTCCAGGAGAGCAAGTCATTTCCTGGAAGGTTTCAGGGATGTCTAAGGCCATTCCCCCTTTCTTGCCCCCATCCAATTATAAGTAAAAGAATGTGAGATATGCTTACTGGCCACTTAACTGGCCTCTTTAGGAAGATTTACCTTCCCTAGAGCCCCCCTCCCTTATCCCCCCTTAGCCCACGTGTGCCGAATTATACCCAGTCAGGAGTGCACAAGTATTATATCTTTCAAAGTAGCCAATTATGTTAGAGGTCTTTGTTTAACTGTCTTTAAAAGAGCCAGAAAGTTCTTCTCGGGGTCACCATTTAGTGCAAATGGTGGACCCCTGCATGCTGGACGTCTCTGCACAATAAACGCTCTATGGTTTTACATGCTATATGAGTCTGAGTCTCCCTTCAGCAATTTTCAGACCCTAACACTTTCACTATTTCTGTATAAGAGAAGAAATTGTGCATTTTATGAGACCAACTTTCCTCTCCATGGGGCACCAAAGGCTAGAGTTAAGCATTGCTATGGTACTATTGGATCCTGGATAACTTAAGCAGCAGCAGGAGCCACCACACTAGAGAGGACAGCAGCAGCCGCAAATGTGGGATAATCAATGAGCTCCAGATCGCAGGGGTAGCAGCAGTAATAGGAGCAGAGACAACAGGGCAGCTATGGAAGGCTGTGAGGAGTTGTAGACAAGAAACCATGAAATCTAGTTGCTGGAAGAGTATCAGGAAGCTATCGAGCGTTAAATATAGACGGTCTCAGATACTATACCATACAGCTGCACTGTCAAGCCTAGGAAATGTTGGTATCCAGGCCTGATGGCTATACCATTTGCTATAAGGGCTGAGCATCCCAGCACCTGATGTCTATTTGTGCAGGTGTTGTCTGCCGCTCCTTGGTGCTGTCTGCTGTTACTGATCACTGCTGCCTCAAACCAAGCATTAAGATTGCTGCCACATGCCAAGGCTACACATGCTGCATTTAAAGCCTAGAGCAATACACTTCCATCGTGACTATTTAGGGACCAGAATCTTTGGCTTCTAAACCCTAGTACAATATAACCCTACTCAGGATTTGAATTTCTAAGTCTATAGGGCTGTCAGTTCAGCCCATGGGCTTGGATACTCAAGGTCCCCTGGACTGCCAATATTAGAAGAGCATCTCCTCACTTACACATAATTCCTAGCTCATATAGCAAATGAATACCAACCAGTTGATCCATAAAATGCCCAAGAATTAGGCATGTCTTGAAATAAGGCCTTTTGGGGGGCCACAGTGTAAAAAATGATAAACTTAGTGGAAAGAGCTTTAGGAAAAGATTTTTCTGCAGCTATGAATGAGAGTCAATGTAAGCCCAGTTGTACAGCATTCTACATTTTTTTTTAAAGTTCTGCCAGCTAACTGTGATCTATAGTAGCATAAATTTACCATCACAGTACTCTTGGCTATTATAAGAGGCACTAGTCAATTACTAGTCAAGTAAATTAATGGGAGAGATGCTCTTTCCTCTTAGATTTTATAAACATTAACATTATGGGCCCATTTTAGCACAGATCACTTTTAGTTTTGATTTGCTAGGACGGACAAGTCATTTTACCTTTGGATTGTGAGGATCTGCTCTGTCAAAGGAGAGTGTGTCTTAACAGGTGTAACAAGGGTGAACACTATTGTCTAACAGGTGTAAGAATTGCTAGAGTGCTGTTGCATCCTGGATGACCGAACCAGGAAGGCACCAGGAACCACCATGCTACCAATTACAGCAGCAGTGGCAAAAGTGGTAGCTTTTCTGTTAAGACATTTTCTTAAAATATTTGTCTGCCCTACAAATATCTATAGCTTTAAATAAACAAGTGATACTGACAATGAGTCAACAGTCACCTTCTACTGTAACAAAAGGAATTTGACACATTTCGTCCTTTGATGCTGTAAGAATACTGTGAGAAAGCAACAAATGTGGGCTTGAGAGATGTCTTATTGGTTAAGGTGCTTGCCTTCAAAGCCAAAGGACTCAGGTTCAATTCCCCAGGCCTACCTAAGCCAGTTGCACAAGGTGCTGCATGTGTCTGGGGGCCCTGGTGTGCCCATTCTCTCTCTCTCTTCTCTCTCTCTCTCCCTCTTTTTCTCACATAAATAAATAAAAATAAAATATTTAAAAGGAAAAAGATAACAACAAATGTTTTAGTGGCAATAGAAGAAATTGGGAAATCATGGGCAGATAAGAAGCCCCCAGTAGGAAGAGGTTTGGAATATTTTTAAGCGAAATCATTTAGAAAAATGTGATTTCTCCCTTTTTTCATCTCTTAAAATGTGCTGTAGAAATACATGGGGAATGGGCAGAGGTTGTTTAAGTAGGAAAAAGTCTGGCAAGATGTTTTATCAAGAAGAGATAGTGGTCTATCAGCTCAGTCTGAAGGTAGGACGAAACCTAAAACAGAATGGCTCCTGCTGAGTGGGATCACAAATGAGTGAGCCATGCTGGATGAACAAGCCAGCTAGGTTACTGAACCACAGCAGGTATGAATTGGCCTGGAAACCTGAGGGCTATAACATGTAAGCAACATCTACCTAAAATTTTAGTGAGTGGAAAAGCAGGAAGTAAGTGAATCTAGACAAGAAGAATCTGTCTGTGCAAGACAATAGAGTCTGTAGGCTAAAGAGTGTCATTCTGTAGACTTTATCCCTCTTCTTGGTCCACTAAGACATAGTGTGATGCTAAAGGCTGGCACAAAAACATCTACCTTTGAGAAGCTTGAAACCTCATTTAGGAGATAAAGCAACAGAAATTTCATTACAGAGGAATTCAAATTAGTATTTGAATGCTAAAAAAAAAAAAGTGCCTTTTACACCAAAGGAATTCCTTGAGAAACCAATGAGGATGTGGTTTTTAGGGTAAGTTTTCTAAGCAGTTGCAGAAGATACAGAAAAGGCTCTTAACTTTTCTAGCAGCCTTTTAAGGCTGGGAATAGGGGTATTTGTAAAACCACATATAGTATATTTTTTCCTGGTAATAGGAATTTGAATCTAGTCAGTGAACTATATCTGTAGCCTTCTTTTTAATTTTAATTTTGAGGTACATCCTCATTAAGATAAACACAGCGTATCTCTGGACTGGCTCTGTAGCTCAGTCAGGCCTTAATCCTGACATTCTCTTGCTTTTTCAACCTTCTGAGTAGCTAGGATTACAGGCTTGCTTGACCAGGCCCAGCCATAACATCTTTCTGAACCTCATATATAATGTCAAGGATATGTAAAGTAGCACTTAGAATTTCCTTCTGGAATGTTAGAGATAATAATGGGAATGTGTGATCAGTGCTGATTAGGTTATGGGTAGGATTAAGCTATTACTATTAGACTGAGGAAAAAGATGTATTAAAAAGTTAGCAAAGTCTTGAGTAAAGGCATTAAAAAATGAAGACATGTTATTAGTGCAAAATCATGTTACAAACAAGATCACATATGTAGCACAACTTCTATCACCAAAGAGATACGTTTGTTTTTGTTACCTGGAAGTATTATTTTGTTAAATAATATTCTTCAATTAAAATTTTCAACCCTTATTCACTCATTTCAGAAAAAGGGTAACAAAAGGTAAGGATGAATAAGCATGATAAACAGCTTAATAAAGATAACTCATTCCTTCTGTACCCTACATGTTCCATTATGCACACGTGCACGCGCATACACACATTGAAAATCCAATGACCCTTGTTTTCTTGCATCTATTATAATTCCATGGAATCAGGGAATAAAAATCAATCTGAAGAGCAAGAAAATGCCTTAAGCATTCTTTCAGCTTCCCTATTTTCAGAAGAGCATTCTTCCTGCTGTCCCAATGCAGAACAGCTGGCCCAATCTCAATTGTAGGACTCTCAAAAAAATGCAGTTGGGTATGGCATGGTGGCATGTGTCTTTAATCTCAGCATTTTGGAGGCAGATGTAGGAGGATCAGTATGAATTTGGGGGCAAACTGGAGCTACAGGGTGCCAGGTCAGCCTATGCTAGAGTAAGGCCTTACCTCAAAAAAAAAAAAAAAAAAGCAGCTAAAGAAGACTTCTATCTGATCTGCTACCCCAAAAGTTTCCTTTCTTTCTGTGCCATAGTCACCTATTCACACCAGTTAATTTCTTCTAAATTCAAGCCTGTTAAAGTTCTCAGAACATGAGCAGAACACAGCTAGTTTCTCATTCAAATAATCTCTATTCCAGTGTGGAAAAAGCTCTTTTTCCCCCCTTATAAACCAAGCCTCGCAATCCACCATTCTTTCTGCATTTAAGTCATTCAACTATGGCCAGAATGGTTCATCTAACTCTGCTTATAGCACTGCAAAGTGTATTTTAATCTAAGATTTCAAATTCTTGCACATTCCTCCCACAAATTAGTTCCAAAAGACTCAAAGCCACGCAATCAGGTTTGTTGCAAAAACTACTCCACTTGTCTGGTATCCATTTTCTGTTGTAGTTACCTTTGTGTTGCTTGGACAAAGCACCCCACCAATAGCAGCTAATGGAAGGAAATATTTTTATTTTGGTTTATACTCTTGAAGGGAAGCTTTATGGTGGCAGGTAAAAGCATGCCATGTACAGAAGCTAAGACTTTGCCTCTGTCATAGTAGATGGAAAATAGTAGCAGGAGAGAGAACTAAGCCCACCCCTAACAACACAACAAATGTCATCTTTGTAATACCTCTTTGTAAAGAATATAGAATTCTATTTCCATATGTTTGAAAACACCATGGAGAACATGAAACATGTAAGTCCTCTGGGTTTCTTTTTTGGAACACTAATGATAAAATTCCAGAGTTTCTTACCAGCACTTATAACACACAAGCAATAGCACAATATAATGGTATAAGATAGACAATAGTTATCTAATAGCTATTTCCTGGTTTAATTACTTTTAAATTCAATTAGTTTGCCATGAACTATGATTTAAAAGAAGTATAATTGTTTCCTGTATGCTTATGTCCTCATTAAAGATATTAACTGCCTCTGGGTTTATACTGTAGATGTGTTTGTACATGGTTGACATTTGAAACCAAGGATTTTGTTTGTTTGTTTGTTTGTTTGTTTGTTTGTTTGTTTTGTTTTCTAAGGTAGGGTTTCACTCTACTCTAGGCTGAACTGGAATTCACTACGTAGTCTCAGGGTGGCCTCGAACTTACAGCGATTCTCCTACCTCTGCCTCCCGAGTGCTGGGATTAAAGGCATGTGCCACCATGCCCGGTTTTAGGATTTTCTAATTTTTAAATATTATAGCAGATGTAACTACACAGAAAATGAGTCCTTCCCTGCCATGTGTCGTGAATGTCCAAGTACTCATTTTTAAAATGTCACAGCATGGTCATTATCCTTATATTTTCTTACTTCTACATTGTATGACTATCCACTTGGCCTAGCTTTAAAAGTCTCAAGAGTTTTTGAAAATCATGGCATGAATTAACTGTCAATATGGGTGTTGATACCTTAAGGAAAATTTAGGTGATTCTACCTGCCTGTTCTGATACAGTCTGAGGGAACAGAATTTCTGAATGCTTTATGTGTGTTGGCAATGGGCTTCTGACATAAACATTGGGAAATGATGTTCAATAGGGACAATTGGAAACATCAGAACTGTTTGCATAACTGCTGAGTTAATGGCCAAAGAAAGAAAATTCTTAGTATAAAAGCAACAAAGTATCTGTCAATAATTATACTGATTTGAGAGCTAAAACATTTTTAGGGTTAGGCTAAGAAAAATTTTACAAGAAAACATTTCAATAACATACATTTTTTAAATCCTGCATCATACTTACTCAAGTCGTGCTACAGTAAAATGTTCAAGGCATTGCCTATGTTATGATTAGCTAAGTTTGGACAAAAGTTCTTAATGCTTGGTGAGAACTAATAACTGGGGACTAGATTCATATAATAAGATATATTCTCATCATTAGATGCTCATACTCTGTTTCTGTTAAGGTTTTTAAAATACCATTTAGTGACTTAGCAAAGATTTACAACCCCAAGGTCAATAAAAATATTGGAACAAGTATGCATCATTAGATGATCATACTCTGTTTCTGTAAGGTTTTTAAAGTACCATTTAGTGCTTTAATGATGTTCCTCTGTGAAATCCAGTTCTTTGCCTAAAACACAGGTAATTCGAGCCCTCACTTGGAAAAAAAAAAAACAAAAGCTGTTTAAAGGAAACAGAAAAGTTCTTTTCAAGATGGATGCCAGGCACGTAGGAGCTGCTCAGCCATCAGTAGCAGCCACTACTCTTCAAACAGCCTGGTGCACAGTGGTGGTGGTGTTCTGTCCTTCCAGCCCTGGAGAATTAGAGGCAGGAGCACCAGAAGTCAAGACCAGTATAGCTACAGAGCTAATTCCAGTGCAGCCTGGTCTTCATGAGACTCTGTTTCAAAAAAAAAAAAAAGTAATAAAAATAAACAAATTTTTTGAGAAAAGTCAGTACTAGCTCTATTTGATTAAAGTGTAATTTTTTATACTAATAGTTTTCAGTTTGAAATTTAGTTTAATACACTGCTATTTTCTTATTTTTGAGGAGGAACTTTATACTTCATGCAAGAAAAGCATGATTTTATCTTTTTTTAATTTAGAAAATATTCTCTCTCTGTGTGTGTGTGTGTGTGTGTGTGTGTTGTGTGTGTGTTATTGTGAATGCATGTGTGCCATAGCATGTATGTGGAGGTTAGACGACAACTTTCAGGGTAGTCCTCTTCATTTCTACTTCACTTGAGGCAGAATTTATTGCTCTGGATTCTTGCTCTGATATAATACTTGGCTGCACAACCCAGAAGCTTCTAGGAAAGTCTCATGTTTCCACTTCTTTCTTACTACAGCCTGCTGGGATTACAGAATCCCAGCACAGGGAGATGGCACTCAGGCACTTTAGCTTGAAAGACATGTGAACCTTTTGATTATATGTCCTCTGATGTATCCCAACTGTCTTTTAACTTTTTTGGTTCGATTCCGCAGGACCCATGTAAGTCAGATGCACAAGGTAGTTTAGTGGTTAAGGCACTTGCCTGCAAAGCCAAATACCTCCATTCGATTCCCTAAGACCATGTTAATTCATTATATTTGTTCACATATTTTATCATTACTTTCTCATTATTTCTTATCCATCCTTTTCATTTGGCTTTGCAGGCAAGTGCCTTAACTGCTAAGCCATCTCTTAGCCCTTGGTTATAACTTCTTGTTCCTTATATGAATTTAGTCATTTCCATATCCTTTCAGATTTCTTAAGCATACTTATTTAAAAACCACTATGGATATTTTTTCCTCTCATTTTAATTTAATCTGTCATGATTTCATTTCCTGCTGCCAAGTGGCGACTTGCCTCAACATCCCCAGGCTGCCAGGTCATCTGGTTCTTTATGCTTCTATAGGTGGATCATTGTAAATGTATCACCCATGATTATTAAACCAGGGCTTTGGTCCTGCTCCCTTTCAGAAGCAGGAAGTTCCATTCAGTAATATCTGGCCAGTTGGGAACCAACTTCTGTTTCCACAGAACCCAGATCACCATCACCTCTGCTTGCATCCAAACATTTCCAGGTTTGTAAATTGGGTTTTTATATTTTATCTGGGAGTGTGCTATATATTGGATCAGAAAGGGAATGTGGTAATAGATGAATTTGTATCTCATTTAAGAATCAGGGAGTTATTTAATGACATGCATATTCTACACATAATATTTTGCTAGTTAATTAGGAGAATAGTTTATGCATAATTAGAAAATCATTAAACATTCTAATAACCAAAAAACACAACCGTCTACACAAATATGATATAGGACAATATTTGGCATGTGACAGTATTTAATATTTTTCTTAATAAACAGACAAGATTTGAATAAACAAGTATTAAATGAATTGTGTTAACTTCCCTATAGATTCATTTTATATTATGCTTTAAAGATATAGTTTGTGAGCTGAGGAGATGACTCAGTGGATAAAGTGCTTTCTGTACAAGTGTGAGGACCAGAGTTAGGATTCCCAGAAACCATTTTGGAGGGCTGGGGTGGTGTGCCTGTAATTCTAGCATTCAGGAGCTAGTGGATGCCTGGGGCAAGCTGGCTAGCTAAACTAGCTAAATCAGCAATCCCTCACACACGTGAACATGTATATACCCACTCAGATACCAGAGGGAGGGGGAGAGAGGTAATCTGCATACTTCTTTAGTGGTTTTGAGAGCTACTGAATAACCAAATCTAAGAAATAAATTTCTTGCAGTTCTAGAAGCTGATCAGGTACCAGCAAATTTAGTCTCTAGTGAAGAGTCACTTCCAGATTCAGTGATATTTGACTTTTTGCTACATAGTTACATGGCAAGGACTCTTTCATAACTTAGGGTCTCTTTTAATCCTTTTCACCTCCCAAAAGCTTTCAATCCTAATAGCCTGTTGGGCCTAAGATTTTCACATACGAATGAGGGAAGAACATAAACATTTGGTCTATAGTATGCATACGTGTAGAGTTCTGGGACCATGACCGAGTGGGAATATTTAGAGAAAATAACTTCATGAATAGTCTAGAAATTTTACATAAATATTTATTCTAGGAGACATTCATTTTGAAGAAGTTAATGTATTAGGTAAAATGTCTCATAAGAAATATTAAATCTGGGGCTGAGAGAGATGGCTTAGCTGTTAAGGCACTTGCGTGCAAATCCTAAGTACCCATATTTGATCTCTTGCCAGATCCCACATAGGCCATATGCAAAAAAGTGAGGCAAGCGTAATGTTGCACATGACCACTAGCTGGCAGAAGTATCTGGCATTTGATTGCAGTGGCTGAAGCCCTGGCACGCCAATATCTGTATCTCTCTCACTCTCTCTAAAAAAATATTTTAAAACTAAAGAAAGAAATATTAATTCTGTACTTATATAATACATTTAAATGTTATACTTTCAGAAAAATATTAGCAAGGAACAGTTGAATCAGTAATGATTCCTATTCAAAGAAATATCTAAAAGTAATTGCACCTTACCTTTTCTCTCTTTCTGAGTTTTTAACTAAGAGTTATTTCATTGCTTTAGAAACATCTGAAAATACTGACATTGCTTTTTTTTTTGTTTGTTTTTTTGTTTTTTGTTTTGTTTTGTTTTGCAAGGTAGGGTCTCACTCTGGTCCAGGCTGACCTGGAATTAACTATGTATTCTCAGGGTGGCCTTGAACACTCGGCAATCCTCCTATCTCTGCCTCCTGAGTGCTAGGATTAAGGCGTGTGCAACTACACCCGGCTGACATTGCATATTTATCTCACATAACCCTGATGTTTGCTAATGAGGGTGCATCCTAGAATTTCCTCATATATGCCAAGAACCAGTAAACAATGACAAATAGCAAGTTAGTTATAACTAGGTTCCATTTCTCAAGCCTTCTGTTTAGCTTTCTTTGATTCATGTTGTACCTTAAAAAAATCCAGAAATAATGGTGGAGGTAATTGGCCCCGTGCCTAGTTAGTTCTTATGTTTAGCTTGATGTAGACTAATAAAATCCCAAATTAATGTAAAAACAAATGAGTTTCCTCTGTTGCAGAATAGGGCAACTGCAGGAACCTGCCTCAGCTCAGACAGAATCTCCAAGTGGATAACTGAAAACTTCAGAGTAGATAATGGAAGTCAGGAGATGGGGACATTAGCCCACAAGACATGTCAATTTTCAGTCATCTTGACTTTCATTTATTATAACCCCGACATTGGATTAAACCCACTAAATATATTTTTAAGTGGAACTTAGTGGCAAAATATGATGCCTCTTCTTAAAGTTGTTTAGATTGAATGCCAAATTACAATAAAGCTGATTATGAGAGCAGCAAATCAACTATTCTTTGGGTCAAGTCCATGAAATACATCAATATTTAGATATATTATATTTGTGTTCATTAGTAGGTACATGTGTATATAAATGTAAATATATAGATATTATCAATGTTTCCTAATCTTTTTATAATTAATAGCCTTTGTTGTTGAACAGTATTTTGAGTTTTTTTTGTTTGTTTTTTGAGAGGTAGAGTCTTACCCTAGCCCAAGCTAACCTGAAACTCACTGTAGTCCCAGGTTAGCATTGAACACATGGTGATTCTCCTACCTCTGTGTTGGGCCTTGCTAGAAATGGGCTGGACCTGTGAGGAGGCTGGCCTGAACTATTGGACATGGCCAGGGAACCTGGTCTGTGGCGTTGCAGCTGGCCCTATGTCAGGGAGTCCCTGGTGACGGTGATGGCCTTCCCTACGTTGTAGGTTGTAGTGTGCTGTCATCACCCAGAGTGGGCAGAACTGGCAAGGCCCTCTCCCCAGACTCCAAAAGGCTCTGACCATTCCATATGTCAGACTTTGCCCCCCACAGTTCCTGACCTTGTGGCTAGCTGCCCAAGAGACCCTCATGTGGCTGGAGTCATGTAGCCTTCTCTCCATCTCCCCCCCCACACACAGCTTTCTGCTAATCTCCTCTTCCGTCCTTCTCCTTCCCTTATTCTTCTGCTATAGCTTGAAGTTACTAGTCCTTCCGCCACCTAGATAACAGCCCATTAACTATGCATCCAATTGCCATATAGTCTGTATGTGCCATCTCAACCTTCCCCAAGTGTTTATAAATCCACTCCCCTTTTGAATAAATGAGTGCTGTCCATCAGATGGTCTCCCGGGTGTTCCTTGCCTGTCATGTCATTGTCACACTCACCCACTGCTCCAGGAAGGACCCTGTTACTTCCCTCCCAACTCCTCTCTCCCTCACCCAGGACATTGGTGGCCAACGATTCCAGGAATGGTAATGGTAACAGAACAAGACCCACACCTCTGCTTATTGGGTGCCTGGAATAAAGGTGTGCACCACCATATCTGGCACTAAATCTTACTTTTACAGACATCCTGCATGCAATGACTAGGTTTTCTCAAATAATCAAAGGAATTCCCTTATTATTTTAAGTTCAGGATCATTGTAAGTCTAAGATAAAAATTCTTTTTAAATGTATGAGAGGGCTGAAGAGATGACTCAGTAAATAAGTGTGCTTTCCCATCCAAGCATAAGGGACTGAGACCACCCATATTCAACTACCCAGCTCCCATGTAACAGCTGAGCATCATCATGTACCTGTAACCCCAGTCCTGTAGGGAGCAGTGACTGGAGAATTGCTGGTGTTTGTGAAAAACAGCAAGCTTTGGCATAAGAGACTTCTTCTCAAGGAGGGTGAGTGATGGAGGGGGGCAACCCACATCCTCGTCTTGCCTCTATAGCTGTGTGCACTTGGACACCGCCTTTGCACATGCTTGTGTGTGTTCCACCCCCCATAAACACATCACATATACTACACACATCAAAAAAAAGTACATAAGTAGCCACTGCACTTTTTGGAAGACAATTATGCTAACTACTATATCAGCAATGCCTTGGCACTGCACTTCTTGAATGATAGCTGATTGAGTCTTCTTGCTCCAGATGTGGCTATGTGAGATCTGAAACATCTCAGGGCAGCTTTTCTGACTAAGCCCATGCCAGGTGCCCAGGAAACATTCCTCCAGAAAGCAAACTTAATGTAAAGGTTGTGTCTATATTCTGCCATAGGGATCACAACACCAAAGTTTCTTTAGACCTGCTATTCTAGTTTGAGTCCCTTACTGTGTAATTTACAAGAACTCTCTGTAATTCTGTGACTCTTCTGTATTATGCTAGGTTCTTTAATTCATAGGCTTGATATAGGCTCTTTTTTCTCTCTTAAGATGTTAGCTACAATTGTTTTGGAATGTCTCAGCCATGTCAAGTCTAATTCCACTTCTGTTTATTTGGTCTCTATCTCTTATTATGGAATATTTTCTGTCTATTTGGTGGTCCATCCTTGTTTTAGGGTTAGGTCAGAATTCCAAATGGTATCATTTGTTGATTTCTTCTTTTCCAATAGTCAGTTTTCCAGATAAGAAGTATGCTAGAAGGTCAAGATGATGAACTTTGAAAGTGGGTATAATTAGATGAATGTGGGTATAATTAGATGGGGCCAAATGGGTTTAGTGGAAACAAATAGAAGGAAGAAGGTGGAGGTCACTTTACAGGTGTTCATTTAATCCTCTTGAAGAAATGTGACTCACATTCTCACTCCTTCCTTTGCTTAAGTCTCATGTTTCCAAATCTATAACTTATGTAGATCAATGTGTCCATATGGTATTCATTCAGTGGGGATAGAGGGAGGGGTTACATTGGCCTCAGAAACCTAAATCAGTCATCTGGACAAATTTAAGCCTTGCATTTCTTCCTCATAGTTACACACTCAAGTGATGGCCACCTGCAGAAATAAGACCTGTCTGATTCCTGAGCGGGACCAAGGTCCTGCCACAATGCACATCAGCACATTTTTTTTTGGTCTTCTTCTTCCTCCTGTCTTCCTTGTGCATGTTTATGCTTAGCTCATTTTCTTCCTCATTTTTTTAATTTATTTATTTTGAGCTGCTGAGGCTAGAACTACATTTTATCCAGACCACATAGGCTCTCTTCCACCTGCCCAGGTTTCTCTGCCCTTTCAATCACCTGTTTATGAATGTGTTTCTTGTTCATGACTTCTGTTGACATTTCTATGCTGTCCCCTGTCCTTGTGAACTTGTACTTCCTTTCTATTGTCATTTTAGTGCAATTGCAAGAGAGAACAGAGATGAATGTTAAGTCTGGCTTTTCCATATTGGTAAATAATGAATAACAATGCAAGTGTGAATCCTTGAATTGAGCTACTTTTGTGTTATAAAACAATAAATCAGGACAAAATTATATAAATACCTAATTTAGTCAATACATCTATTTCTTATTTTTAAGTTTAGAAGTTGTATTCCATTTGGGGATGATTGTAACCCTCCAGGGTAACAGAATATAAAGCTGTTTCCATCCTCTGTGAGTAAAGTATAATGAAATCTGCTCTAAAATCTGAGAACAGGTTTCTGGTCAAGATGGCATCTGTGTAAGCACGCCTCACATGGCAAAGGCAAGTCCTTTAGGGATCTTTAGCAGTCTTTGGGGGACACGGGAATCTGGGAGGGCACTGAGGAATAAAAATGCCAATTCCCATGCATTAGGAGGATGTCCAGCCCTCAAAACTTCCACTCCCATGGGTAGCACCCCCAACTTCATCCCTGATAGGTAGCTCTGCCCACAAGGTGCCCGCATAGCCCTGTCCCTCACCCTCCACCCAGATGGGAACACCATCCACCTGGTCCCCCATGCCACAGCAACCCCCCCCCCATTGTCCCCACCCCTGCAGCCCCATCCACAGGGTGTATCCCATCCACCTCCATGTGCAGCCACGCCCACACCTCCACCTCAGCAGGTAGCCACACCCACCAGAAAACTGCTTCACCCTGCCCTCCACCTCAAAGGGCAGCCCCACCCACCCTCCATTCACCACCCCACCCCCCACTCACAACCTCTGCAGGTAGCCACCCCAGCTGGGAAACCACTTTACCCCACTCCCCAGCCCTCCACCTCAGAGGGCAGGCCTGCCCCCTACCATCCACGCTGAAGACACCACAAGGTAAACTACAGCATCAGTTAACAAGACTCCTACACTATGATGGGTAGACCACAGTACAAAAGAAATAACATGAATAATCAAATGTAAGTAAATCCAATAAGACTACCCAGTCCCACAATGCATGGCTCTAACCAAAACATAGAAGAGACATTAGGATCAGATTCCCAAAATGAAGACATAAGCAATGTAACCCTGGCCAAGAAAATAGCAGAACTTGCAGAAAGTCAACAAAGGGCCAATAAATGTATGAATGCTTTCCTCGCAAGATTAGACCTAATAGAAAAGGGCCAGGAAGGGCTCCAAAAACAGTTAAATGACCTGAAGTGGAGCAAAAAAAGAGAGGACCTCCATAACCAGCTGGCTAAGCTCAATAATGACTTAAATAAATGTGAGGAGGAATTCCAAGAAGCACTAAGAAAATCAGAAAATGATGTGGAAAAGGAACTCGACAGAGAACTGGAAACTCTACAAATAAAAGTAGTAGAAAATACAAACCAAATTGAACAAACCCAAAGCTCCATTGAAACTCTCAAGAATAGTCAGCTATGTGGAAGATAGAAACTCAGAACTGGAAGACAAAACAGAAGAAACAGCACATGAATCCAAAAGTTTCAATAGTTCCAAAATTTTTGTGAACAGAACATGCAGGAAATGTGGGATAGCCTTAAACATTAACATTAGGATCATGAGGATACCAGAAGGGGAAGAAATTCAGGCCAAAGGAATCGAGAACTTATTCAACAAAATTATCAAAGAGAACTTTCCCCGTCTCTCAAAAGAAAGTCCCATCAAGGTACAAGAAGCTATCAGAACTCCAAACAGACTGTAACAAAGGAGAAACTCTCCAAAACATATTATCATAAAAACCCTAAATATTGTTAACAAGGAGAGAGTCATAAAAGCATCTAGGGAAAAGCAACACATTACATATAAAGGTAACCCCATCAGAATTATCTCAGACTTCTCAATGGAAACACTCAAAGCCAAAAGAGCCTGGAATGGAACACTGCAAAGTCTAAGAGCTTATGGCTTCTAATCCAAACTACTCTACCCAGCAAAAATATCCCTCCTAATATATGGTGAAAGAAAAACTTTCCATGACAAAACCAACCTGTATAACTTCATGAACACAAAGCCAAATCTACAGAGAGTACTCCAGGGAAGTCTCCACACAGTAGAATTAAAAAAACAACCTCAAGAACTTACAAGAAGCAAATCACAATAACCAAACTTAGAGAAGGCACTCAAAACAAAACAACATATCAACCTCCAAAAAACACCAAACCACCACAACATGGCAGGGACTAAATCGAACCTCACAGTTCTCACTCTTAACATTAATGGCCTTAATTCACCCATCAAGAGACAGAAGCTGACAGGATGGAACAGAAAATTAGACCCCTCAATATGATGTCTTCAAGAAACCCATCTCACTACTAAAGATAGACACCTTCTCAGGATGAAAGGATGGAAAAAGATATTCCAAGCAAACAGAAATAAGAAACAAGCAGGTTTTGCTCTACTAATGTCAGATAAAATAGACTTCAAGCCAAAAGTAACCAAAAAAGACAAAGAAGGCCACTTCTTACTTATGAAGGGAACTATCCAACAAGAGGATATCACAGTCATCAATCTTTATGCACCAAACACAGGGGCACAACAATTCATAAAGCAAAAACTACTTGACAACAAAACAGAAATAACCACCAACACCATCATAATCAGGGACTTCAATACTCCAATACCAGCAATAGATAGATCATCCAAACAGAAAATTAACAGGGAAGTAAGAGAGCTCAACATAACCATAGAGCAACTAAACCTAACAGACATATACAGAACATTCTACCCAAAACCTACAGATTACACATTCTTCTCAGCAGCCCATGGAACCTTCTCTAAAATAGGTTATATTTTGGGCCACAAGCCTGCCTCCATATTTTCAAGAAAATTGATATAATTTCCTGCATGATATCAGACCACAATGCTGTAGTGCTAGAAATTAACAACAAAAAGTATGCCAGGAATCCCTCCAGCTCCTGGAAACTAAATAATACACTTTTAAACAATAAATGGATTGTGGATGAAATAAAACTTAAATTGCAAAATTTCTAGAATCGAACAACAATGAGAACACATCATACCAAAACTTACAGGACACAATGAAGGCAGTCCTTAGGGGAAAAATCATAGCACTAAATGCCCTCATAACAAAAACAGAGAGATCCCAAATCAATAACCTAACCATCCACCTAAAGGCATTGGAAAAACAAGAAGAAGCCAACCTGAAAAGCTCCAGACAGAAAGAAATATTTAAGGTCAGAGCAGCAATTAATGAATTGGAGACTAAGAGAGGACAATTAAGAAAATTTATGAAACAAAGAGCTGGTTCTTTGGGAAAAAAAAAATTAACACTATTGATAAACCCCTACCCAATATGATCAAGTGAAAAAAAATGTTTCAAATTAACAAAATTAGAAATGAAAAAGGAGAGATAACAAGAGACATGATTGAAATAGGGAGAATCATCAGGACTTATTTTGAAAACTTCTACTTCACAAAACAGGAGAATATGGAGGAAATGGATGAATTTCTAGACACATACCACTTACCAAAGCTAAGCCCAGAGCAGATTAATCTCCTGATCAAACCTATCAAACCCTTCAAGATTGAAGAGGTAATCAAACACCTCCCCAAAAAGAAGAGTCCAGGACCAGATGGTTTCTAAGCTGAATTCTATCAAACCTTTATGGAAAAATTGAAACCAATTTTTCTCAAACTGTGCCACACAATCAGAGAACAGGGAGAGATCCCCAACTCCTTCTATGAAGCCTGTATTACCCTAATTCCAAACCCAGGCAGAGATGCAACAAGAAAGGAAAACTGTAGGCCCATTTGTCTGATGAATATAGACACAAAGATCCTGAACAAAATCCTTGCAAACCGAATTCAACAGTTCCTCAAAAGCATTATTCACCTTGACCAAGTAGGCTTCATCCCTGGAACACAGGGGTGGTTCAACATAAGGAAATCTGTCAATGTAATACACCACATAAATAAGATTAAACACAAAAACCACATGATCATTTTAATAGATGCAGAAAAGGCCTTTGACAAATTCAATATCACTTCATGATCAAATCATTGGAGAGAATAGGCATGAACAGCCCATATCTCAACATAATAAAGGCTATATATATAATGCTCCTTAAAGCCCAAGTAATTCCTAATGGGGAGAGACTGAAGGAATTCCCATTGAGATCAGGAACAAGGCAGGGGTGTCCACTTTCACCTCTGCTCTTCAACATAGTGCTAGAAGTACTAGCTCAAGCACTAAGACAGGAGAAAGAAATCAAAGGGATACAAATTGGAAAGGAAGAAGTTATCCCTATTTGCAGACAACATGATTCTATACATAAGTGACCTGAGAACCTCCATCTCAAAACTCTTAACGGTGATTAGCACCTTCAGCAAAGTAGCAGGATATATGATCAATGCACAGAAATTAGTAGCCTTTCTGTATGCAAAAGACAAAGAGACAAAAATAGAAATAAGCAACATTGTCCCTTTTTCAATAGCAACAAAGAAAATAAAATACCTTGTAATAACATTAACCAAGGAAATGAAAGACCTATACAATGAAAACATAAAAACAGTCAAGAAAGAAATCGAGGAGGTCCTATGAAAATGGAAAGACCTCCCATGCTCCTGGATTGATAGAATTAACATTGTGAAAATGGCAATCTTATCAAAAGCACTATATAGGTTTAATGCAATGCTGATAAAAGTCTCAACTTTTTTCTTCACTGAGATAGAAAAAACTATCTCAAAATTCATATGGAAAGGCAGAAGGCCTTGGATATCCAAGCATATCCTCAGCAAAAGAAACACCTCTGGAGGCATCACCATACCTGATCTAAAGCTATACTACACAGCCATTGTAATAAAAACAACATGGTACTGGCATAAAAACAGGAATATACACCAATGGAACAGAATAGAAGACCCGGACTTTGGGTCAAGTAATTACGGCTACTTGATATTTGACAAAGGCCCTACCAATGCAGAATGGAAAAAAAGACAGCATCTTCAACAATGGTGCTGGACAAACTGGACTAAAATATGTAGGAAAATGAAACTCAATCCACACATCTCACCATGCACAAACATCAAGTCCAAATGGATCAAATACCTTAATATAAAACCAGAAACTCTGCTACTACTGGAAGAAAAAATAGGAGGAACCTTCCATGACATAGGAGTGGGAAAAGACTTCCTGAACAAAACCCCAGCAGCTCAGGAAATTAAATAATCACTCAGCCATTGGGATCTCATGAAGCTGAAAAGCTTTTTCACTGACAAATATACTATAACCAAAGCCACCAGATTACTCACAGAATGGGAGAAAATTTTCGCCAGTTATACATCTGACAGAGGCCTACTTTCAAGAATTTACAAAGAACTCCAAAGCCTAAACAATAAATCATCAAACAACCCACTCACAAAATGGGGCAGAGAACTGCATAGGGAGTTCTCAGAGGAAGAAATACAAATAGTAAACACACACTTAAGAAAATGTTCAACATCCCTAATCATCAGGGAAATGCAAATTAAAACAACTATGAGATTCCACCTTACCCCAGTAAGGATGGCTAGCATTAAAAAAAAAACAATGAAAACAAATGCTGACAAAGCTGTGGAGAAACAGGAACAAGTTTTCACTGCTGGTGGGAATGTAAAATGGTTCAACCATTATGGAAAGCTATATGGAGACTCCTGAAAAGGATGACTATAGACCTACCAACAGATCCAGTTATTCCCTTACTGGGCATTTACCCTAAAGGCTCCAAGCCTCAGATCAGAGAGATTTTCTCAACCATGTTTATAGCTGCTCAATTCATAATAGCTAAGAGCTGCAATCAACCCAGATTCCCATCATTAGATGAATGGATAACAAAGATATGGTATATCTATACTATGGAATTCTAAGTAGCAGTAAGGAAAGATGAAATAAGGAAATTTGAAAATAAAATGGTCAAACATGGAACAGATCATCCTCAGTGAGCTCACCCAATCACAAAAAGATAATTGTTGCATGGTCTCATTCATCTGTGTCTCCTAACCTGATTGCACCTGAGATGCTGCCAAACCTAATAATTACCCTGAGGACCAGACAATAGGGAGGGTGGGATGGAGGGAAGGGTAAGGGTGGGAGGGAGTGAAAGGGTGGGTGTGAGGGTAAGGGTGGGGGGGACACAAATAGGGACCCAAAAGTGAATGATACTATAAAACCCTATATTCTGAACAACAGGGTAAAACATTGATCCTTCAGCAGGCCCACAGAGTGAACACCTGAAACACAGGGAATTGGAGAGAACATCATTATGACCAAAAAAGAAAGATTTCTGCCAGAGTTCTTGATGACTCACCACAGGTTAATTGTAAGACCCTACTGTCAAAGATAGCATATGCAGGTGAGCCAAAACATGGAGAGACCTGGTCAGAATCTGGAAGAGGGTCAGTCCCCAGACAGTTAGCTAGTCTAGTTCCAGAGGGTGCTACATGAGTGACTGGGGGAAAATGATCGACATCTGTCCAAACAACTCCCAGTCTAAGCTACCCAGCAGGAAACAACCTGACATAATGCTCAAACAAGTGCAGTAGTGGCACACAGCCATGGTGGGTAACCCACTGCTCTTGATTTGGCTAATAGATCCAATCAGTGGAATGGAACTCATTGCTCGAACTGGGAAATAAGTCAAAACCGTGTACAAAAAATGAGCCCAGTCTCCAAGATCAAGCTCCCACCAAATGTGGGCAAGAAGATGGCCTATGCATATAAAATTCTCTCTAAAATAACTAGGGCCATTCCATCTATCTAGTATTAACCTCTCTCTCCAGTGAAGAATTTGCTTATCATTTTCAGATGGACGATGAACCTGAAGGGGGGATCAGCCTATCATACCTCACCAGGACCCCAGCTTAAACCATAGAGTAATGCAGGGAAAGGGCAAGAGTACAGCTTTCTTGATGAACATGACACCAGAAAAAGGCTGAAGGACATAAACACAGAGAACAACCAACTGCTACTAAGCCAGATAATCAGAGACCCAGAAGCTCCCAAAACCTCATTACTGATGTAGAACTAAAATGGTCCCAACGAGGCTCAGGGAAATTCACAGAAGAGGGGGCGGAAAGAGTGTTAGAGCCACAAGTTGGGTCATTATGCACAGAGACTTGGCCTATCCCCCATGACTCTTCACTACCCCCACAGTGTATGATCCACATTCCCCATTGATGAGGGCCCCTCTGGAAGGGGGAGGACAGGGAGGAGGATAATGGAGTCACCAATATGAATGTAAAATTAGAATAATATAAATTTAAAAAAATCCACCCCAGAAGCTGCATCTCTGGAGCTCACTGCAAGACAAGTGTTCAGGTAGCTCAGCTGGTCCAACAGTCTCTTCCTCAAGCACTTGCTTTGGGTGGGGTGGGGGTTTGCAACTTTCCCCCCAGATTTGTTGACTTCCTGAGTCTCCTGTGCTTCATTCCTACCCGCAAAGGAGGGAAGGTTTCAACTGCTGCACAACACTGTCAAATTCTGCTCCTCCACAGTTGTTTATCATTATTATAACCTTGGGGTGTGGTCCTGTGACCTTTTAAGTTTTAGGCCTCCCAGCCCTGACCTCCTGAATCTCCAGAGCCTATTCCCTCTTTTCAGGAGGGAATGTTTCAATTTGGAGAAATTTTCTGTAAACAAATATGTATGATTATTATGTATCAAATATGCTAAAATAAAATTTAAAACATTTAAAAAAATCTGAGAACAATTTTCTTCGAATGTGAACATTGTTCATGAAGAATTAAGAACTGGGTGAGATGCCGGTGTATTTAGGTTGCATGTATATTGAAACATGGTTTTAGCTGGGTGTGGTGGTGCATGCCTTTAATCCCAGCCCTCAGGAGGCAGAGGTAAGAGAATTGCCATTTGTTCGAGGCCACCCTGAGACTACATAGTGAATATAGTGAATTCCAGGTCAGCCTGGGCTAGAGCAAGACCCTACCTCAAAAAAAAAAAAAATAAAGAAAGAAAGAAAGAAAGAAAGAAAGAAAGAAAGAAGGAAAGAAAGAAAGAAAGAGGAAAGAAAAGAAAAATGGTTTTGAATTGTTTGAACTGGATAAGCCCAATTTTGTTAAAACACTGCCTTTGCCAATAATGAATGTGTTAAAATCTCAGAAATACCATAGGTGTTATTGTCATTATAATATGATAATAAAATAATAATATTATTATTTTATCATCATATTGTTTTCTCATTCAAAAGCAAGATTCACTTACTGCCATCAGCACCAAATATGTTGTTTTGAACAATGTTGGGAAATACCTGAACATATTTCTTTATGTATTTTTTATTAGTCACATTCATAAGATGTATAGAGGAAAGAAAAAAACAAAATATTCTAGATATTGCTCTACTTCACATTCTATAACTTAATTTTTAAGCCTCAAAATTCCTCATCTGTATGACTGGTACAACTAGACTGCTAGATCCTATAGGGAGGAATATGTCAGAATTATTAAGACAATGCAGACATAACTTCTAGTCATGACTATCAAATAGAACCATTGTCAGACATCCCTGGCTTCAAATCCCAGCTGTTCCCAAGTTTTTGTGACCTATTATAATTTGTGAGTGGATCTACAAAATTAGGATGAAAATAAAAATTCTTTCTCATAACTTCCTGATACTATATGAACACTAAATGTAAAATTTAAGATATAGCAGCATGCTTGACATCTAATGAGCCTCCAGCAAATGGGAGAGCTAAAGTGAAACAGTGTTGTAATTGCATCACAACTGTGCATGAGGCTATGGAAACAAAACCATTATGAGAACATATTAATGTGCTTGACATTTCCTGGGTGTCTACTAAGGCCAGATGTCATTTTAAGAACTGATGGTATAAAATTTGTCCTCCCTGAAGTTTATTTCTATTCTAGTAGAAGAGGCAATGAAATAAGATGTGATATTTCATATGATTAAATAATAAATCATGAATTTTAAAGGCCTCTAAGTAAGGTAAGGCATATAGAATGGCGTGGGGTAGCATTTAGTTTTGTATATAAGACAGCAGGAGATATAGCAGTTCAAAGTAGAGTTGACCATGTAGGAATTTATGGAAAGAGCTTTCCAGAGTGGGGACATATCATAAAAATTATATGTGTAGCAAGCTTGCTGTAGTCCAAGAACATCCAGGAGGTTGTGTGGCTACTAATGAGGAGGAGTTAGTGTAGGATGTACAGATATATGCAGAAGCTAGGTGAGGGAAGACCTTGTAAAATGTGTTCAATTTAGACATAGATTTAAGTGTAACTAGAAACAACTGCAATTTCTTAAGCAATGTTAATCAACACAAATTTAGTTTCAAGTACAGATTGCTTTACATATTCTTAGGGAAATTCACAGAACCCATCTGGGTTGTTCTCATTGATTGTCTAAGGAGATGGTGCAGATGTGAGCAGCAGACACAAAATTCATATTCCATATAATTCAAGTAGGAAATCTTGTCCATGAAAATCTGGGACAAGACAACTTTTAAAAAGTGCTTTCTTTACCACAGGTCAATCACAGTTCCTGACAAGACTTTCACTGTAGACACTGCTTTCTATAACAGAACTCCCCACCAAGGGCTCCTGTTATTGAAGACAAAGCAATTATTCTGGGCATTCCTAAGAAGAGCCATCAGTTTCATTGCAAGACTTGCATTTCAGTAGATGTTGGGGTGTAGGTAATTGTATCTTGCACAAAACACTTTTCAGAGAAAACTCCAAGTCCACAGAGAGGCACATGCTACCTGGCCTAGAGTTGGAAAGGGGAGGTTAGTAATGACAACCTGGAGAGGACTGATGAATGAAGTGTTATCTTCACACAGTGCTACATTCCAGACTGGGGTTCATTTTCCTCTTCCACACTGGAGAAGTGTACATCGTATCCAACCACCCACAGACCAGGATCTCAGAGCCAAGCTCTTCTTAGATTCAAGGTTTGACATACAAGACTTTTCCATTTTGGAGGAAATATTTTTCCATTTAATATTCCCCTCCTGTTTTTTATTTCCAGATTCAACTTTATTATATTTCTGTTGGAACATGGCCTTACAACAACTCAGAAATTAGATGGATATTCAGGGATGCAGAATTTTTTTTTCTAGGACAATAAATGGTGGAAATCTATGAGCAGAAGTTCTCCATAAGATATATATCTTCTTGTTAATGACTCAAAGAATGCCTCCCTGCCTAGTATATTATGGAACTTGAATATTATTTGAAATTTTAAGTGTCAAGAAAAATGGTGAAACATAAGTTTTACCTGAAATTTTTAGAGAAATCTGCAGGAAATTCCAAGTTAAAAAGTATCCTTTGGGACTGGTCTATATAGGAATTCACTTACTTGAAATGCATTAGTATCCAGATAGCAGGTGTGGTATCATGTGGTGAAGTTTTCCTGTAGAATGAAATTCAACATCGAGTCGAGTCCACAGGACTCCATAGAGGGAACATCAATCCCTCATCAGATTCAGTGTTAACTCTTGCTTTTTGAAAGACACAAAAAGCTAGAATATAAGCCAAAGTGACACCATGACAGGCCTCAGCTACCTTGAAGGCCTCAGTGTCAGAATCTAGGGCAGAACAAGCAGTAACTAGGTCAGGTTCTCAGAATCTAGGACAGAAAAAGCAGTTACTGGAAAAACCACAAGCCAGCAACACCTGTACAGAGCCAATCAGAGAAACTTAAAAAACCCCTAACCTAACCTAAAAAGCCCCTAAAACTTGGGTCAGCATTCTTGTGGTCAGGGGCTGTATGTTACAATAAGGCCCACCAATAACAAGCAAACCTCTCTGACTGATATAAATGCTAACCAATCAAATGTATACCCCCTGGAAACCCCCTAAGCTTACATGTAACTGCAATAAAAAGTCTGCTCTCCTGCTTCTTAAGGCTCTTACAAGGATCCACTGCATTGGTGAGGTCAGAGCCCAAGCTTAAGCACAGAATAAAGCTCTTTGCTTTTGTGTATGTGTCTGGTCATCCTTGGTGGTCACTGCGGGAGCCGAGAACTGGGCACTACACTTTTCTCTATTTGAAAGGAGACAGTTCTATACTAGTTTACAACAGGATCATAACTTTTGCTTAATCTATCCAATTATAGCTCTAAATAAACCTTTCACCATCTGGTAGGTATGTTTATTATTAAGTCTGAATTCTGATCTACAAATATATCATAGTGCCAAATGGAAATAAACAAGATAATAATGACTTTTGAAGCATGTGTACCTGCTCCCCAATTCTTTCCATTATTTTTCTCTAAATTACTCATTTAGCTATTGCTATAAATTGTTCTGTAGCTATTCCAATTAAATTATTCAGAATATAGAGCCTTATCATTTCACCAATATCCCAGCTGTTCCTAATCTTTTGTGTGTATTAGGGAATGCAAGAATACATGAGAAAATCATTTCCATCAGGTCAAGTTATCCTCAACCTTTCCTGACCCTTACCCTTAAACAAATTATACATTCTTCCTATGGGTCTTGATCCACAGTTTTCTACTTCCTGAATTTGTTTCATCAATTATTCATCTTTCTCTTATTTCTCATTCCTTCTTAGTTCTTTTCATCAGTCCTAGTTAGAAAATATTGACTTGTTCTCTTCCCTTCTTTATTCTTCACTCATATTTTTCAACAGGGTCTCAGGCTGGCCTCTAAATTTTTATGTAGCTGAGAGTGACCTTGAAATTTTGGTCCCCTTGACTTCACCATCTGAATGCTGATTACAGGCATGTAGCAACATACCCAGCTGCAAATCTTCCCTATTAAACAGTTTATCTGCAGCTTTCTTTTTTGTTGTTGTTAATCCCTTATCCACTCTACCAATCATTATCATTTTTTGTTCTACTCATGTAATCTACTTTCAATTTAACTTGCATTCTTATGCTCACCTTTTCTCTCTACTACCTTATATAAATTGTTCTTTCAAAATTTCCTTAAAATATCTATTTGCTCCTGATTGTGCATTATATCCATCCTCTGTGTTTCAAACTCTTAAATATAAACTTCTTTTCAAATTTGTTCCAACCTTATGATTCTCTTTGTCATACACTTCAAAACTCATGCACAGGTCTAGAGATGTAGCTCAGTGGTAGAGTACTTGCTGAGCTTGTATAAAGCTATTCCCAGCATACAAAATAAATACTACTAAAATTGCTATTACTTTCACTGTTATTATTATTGTAATGAACTAAAGTACAATATTCTTATCACCCATTATCTATAGTTTCACAGCTCCAGATTATAGTATTTAAGGTCAATTGTGTTCAAAAATACTGAATGGAATATTATAGAAATAGACAATTCACAAACTTTACATAACATACATCTCAGAATCTCCTGCTATCCCAATCTGTCCTGCCTAGGGCAGGATCCTCCTTTGTCCACACTGTCTATGCTTTTGTTTCTGTCTCTATTTTGTTTAAGCATCTCTTCAATTGCCTTATTTAGTTGTCAGGAAAGCAAAGGAAATTTTCAGTGGCAGAAAACCATGTGGAAGTGTGAATAAAAAACAAAGATGAGTTGGGCATGGTGGTGCACTCCTTTAATCCCAGCATTGGGGAGGCCGACATAGGAGGATCACTAAGAGTTCGAGGCCACCCTGAGATTACATAGTGAATTCCAGGTCAGCCTGAGCAACAGTGAGACTCTACCTGAAAAAACAAAAACAAAAATAAAAGTAAAAATCAAAGATGAAGACCCTGTTGCTGAAGAGACTACATGCTGCTGATGCAGAACATCAAGAGATCCAGCTGATGCTGAAAAGTAACCAGTTTCTAGATGGGTAGCCGGTATAGTGCTGAAAAGCACATGAGCTGCTGGGGAAAAATGGTCAATGATGCGAGCAAACAGGGGACCCTACTATATGCAAACAACTAACCTGACAAAATGTGCACACTTGTGAAATAGTGACACATAGCCTAGGTGGTAACCAATGGCTCTTTGATTGATTGGCTATGAGATCTGCTCAATGGAAAGGAACCAATAAATGGAACTATAGGATCCAAGTCACAACCCTATGGAGACCAAGATAATGGACTCTAATGAGAAGCTCCCACTAGCCTTCATCTAAAAATGAGTCTACAGCTACCAAAACTCTCTATAAATTAACAGTACTTATCCACTTTTACCTACCCTGATCTCACTCTCCAGTGGAGAATCTTTTTATGTTGTTGTTGTTTGTTTTTCAGAAAGCAGCGAGAACCTAGGACAACTATAATCTACCAACAAGACAAAAATAGATGACTACCTGACACCCCTCACACAGTAGCCAGCACCCAGGTGAAAACACAGAGGAACTGGTGAGATGATCAAGTGTGCTGCTTTCATGGCGAATCTTACAACTTGGGTCACTGTGATTCAGACAGACACTGAGGATAATCAAAATGTACCAAAGCAGAAATACAAAAGATGATGAGATCTCAACACTAAATTAGAATTAAAACACACCCACAAAGGGTCAGGAAAGTTTGCAGAAGAAAGGGTGGAAAGAATGTAACAGCCACAGGGTGGGAAGGAATATACAGAGACATAGCCATCCCCATAATGCTCTCAGAATTCATAACTTACAACTACATGATGAATACCAGCAATCCCAATAAGGAGGACCCTCAGTAGCTGAGGACACTCAGTGGAGTGTGGGCAGGAAGGAGGGAAATGATGGTACCAACATATGATGGGTCCATGCAAACTTTGTACTTAATAAAAACCAAAAGGTAAATAATATCTCAGAATGGAGCCTTCTAAGAGAGAAAACAAATCTGACTTACAGTGGCCAACATGAACATAGGATAAACCACATGGAACCAAATCAGAGGGAATGTTTGAAAAAAGAAAGCCTCTTTTTTCTTTTATTGACCTTCCACTACAAACTATTCTCTGAATCTACATAAAACTTACTTAATTTTATGTGAAGCATCTGAAGGATGATGTCCTCAAAGACACCCATATTTTCCAGAGAGGGTGACTGTAGCAGGAAGCTTCAGGATTGCTGAGATGAACTTCCAGACCAGGCACAGTTATGGAGGAAGGGATTTATTGAAGCTTACAGATCCAAGGGAAGTTCCATAATGGCAGAAGAAGCTGGCCTGCTTCCACAGGACCAAACAAACAGAGGAGAAGTCACAAGCTAAAAGCCACACAGCACAGCACACCTCAGGAACTCCAGCTAGGCACACATTGCATATTGTTAGATTGAAATCTCAAACCCACCACCACACCTTAAGATCCACCCAGTGACACTGCCTCCAGCCAGGTGGCTGCAGATGCTGAAAGACCCAAAAGCTATAGTGACAGCATGACAGGCCTCAGCCTCCCTGTAGGCCTCAGTGTCAGGTTCCCGGAATCTAAAGTAGAACAAGCAATTACTGGAAAAACCATAAGCTAAAAGCCCCTAGGCAGAAGCCAATCAGAGATGAATTGGAAACCCCCTAGAATACCAAGACCAAAAGCCCCTACCTAGACAGAGCCAATCAGAGACAACTTGGTAAGCCCCCAAAACCACATCTAAAAAAAATGGGTCAGCATTCTTGTGGTCACAAGCCAAAAGTCCCTATGGGACCCAACAATAGCGAGCAAACATCTCAGACTGATGTAAATGTTAACTAACCAGATGTATGCCCACCTGGAAACCCCCTAAGCTTGCAAAAACCACAATAAAAAGCCTGCTCTTCTGCTTCTCGGGGCTCTTGCATGAATCCACTGTGCTGGTTAAATCAAGAGACCGAGTTTAAACTAAAAATAAAGCTCTTTGCTTTTGCATACGTGTCTGGTCATCCTTTGTGGTCACTGGGGGTGCTGCAAACTGGGCACAAAATTTGGGGGCTCATCCGGGATTACCCCAGGGACACATGGGGACCACCAACACGTGGAGCTCATACTGCCGGCTGGTGAGTGTCTGTTACTTTACTTTGTCTCCTACTCTCTCAGATTTCTCTGGTATTTTGAACTTGCTTTGTAGTAGGGTGGACGCACCCCTGGAGCCTACATTGTTTGGAGGGTGGGGCCAGAGTGCCTCTGGCCTAACTTGAAGGGAATTCTTTCCCCTCTTGATATCTGAAGGACAATGTGGATCATTACCATGAAGCTGCAAGACACTGTTGTCCCACTTTTGGTTTTGTATTCGCTGGCCAGCTGAACTTGTCTACTGTCTTTTCTTTCTGTTTTTTGTTGGACTTGTTATTTGTGTGACTGGACAAATCATGGGACATACTCAGTCTACTCCTCTTTCCCTCTTGACAGACCATTTTAAGGATGTAAAGAAAAAGAGCCTCCAATTTAAGTGTAGAAGTCAAAAAGGACAAACTAATTATCTTTTGCAGCAATGAATAGCAATGAATGGCCCACCTTTAATGTGGGCTGGCCACCAGAGGGCACTCTTAACCTGCCAATCATACGGCGGGTTCAGAACATCATCTTCCAGGATTCTTCTTCAGGAAAGGGGCATCCTGACCAAATACTCTATATTTTAGTTTGGTGTGCTCTGCTTGAGCATCCCCCTACCTGGTTCGAGCCTTATTTTCCTCCACAGGGAAATACATCCACTATCCTATTTGCCAAGTACAAGGGTGGACCCTCTCTTTATTCCTCCCCTCTTGCTGCCCCCTCACCCAGTCCTACAGGATTCCCAGCAGGAAGAGTTCGTCCTTATCCTGCTCCTTTTCAGGACCCACCACAGTCTGCAGGGCCAACACAGACCCAACAATGCCCTGAGGCACCACAACCCCCTCCTGTAGTGAGTCCTCTCCACATAGGAGTAGGGCTCCACGGGGACCAACTTCAGAGCCCAAGGTCACAGCCCTTCCACTGAGAGTGCTGGGGCCCCTGGATGCGGCAGGTCATCAGCCTCTTCTCTATTGGCCATTTGCCACTAGTGATCTCTACAACTGGAAAATGCAGACCCGCAAGTTCTCTGAGAAACCACAGGAATTAATTGACCTTTTAGACTCTCTCATTTTTACCCACCTCCCAACTTGGGATTATTGTCAACAGCTTTTACATATTTTCTTCGCTACAGAAGAGAGGGAAAGAATACTGATGGAAGCCTGGAAATTGGTTCCAAGCATGGATGGCAATCCTACAACTAACCAGGCTGTTATTGATGCTTTTTTTCCATTGACTAGACCTGACTGGGATTTCAACATGGCAGAAGGTAAGGGCAGACTCCAGGTTTACCGCTGGTCTCTAATGGGAGGTCTCAGGGCTGCTGCCAGGTGACCTACTAATTTGGCTAAGGTTAGTTATGTTCAGCAGGCGACAGGTGAAACTCCTGCTGCTGATGGCAGCAGCTTCATGAAAGATGGACAAAGGTACACTGAGGCAGCTATAGTGATGGAAACAGAGACTGTCTGGGTGGTGGCTTTACCAAAAGGAACTTCTGCACAGTGGGCAGAGCTCATTGCCTCAACTAAAGCTCTACAATTAGGCAAAGGCAAAAGGCTAAATGTGTACACTGATAGCTGCTATGCCTTTGTTACTGCTCATGTACACGGGGCCATTTACCAAGAAAGAGACCTCTTAATGGCTGAAGGATAAACTGTTAAAAACAAAGAGAGGATTTTAGACTTACTGGCGGCCTTATGGCTGCCCCAAAAGCTAGCTATTATTCACTGTCCTGGTCATCAAAAAGCTGATACTCCAGTGACCAAAGGAAATCAGAGAGCTGATGAAACAGCCAAACAAGTTGCATTAGAAGCAGAACTGGTTATGACTGTACTTGCAGACCCAGGCCCACCCATGTTGCCAGATACTGCAGCTGAGAGGCTGATGGTGCCCATCTCTATCTGTCTTCCTCTCCCTCTCTCTGTCTCTATCAAAAAAAAAAAAAAAAACTTAACCTAAGATCTGAGGTTGAAGAAATTGCTAACAAATGTTTAAGTTGCAAGATGAAGAATGCAGACAATCAACATTCTAAAGGACTTGGAACCCATCTGAGAGGATCCAAACTGGGAGCACAGAGGTAAAACCAGGAAAATATGGCTATAAATATCTTTTAGTTTTTGTAGACACTTTTTCACGTTAGACAGAAGCTTTTCCTACCAAGCATGAGACAGTACAGGTGGTAACAAAAAAGATTTTAGAAGACATTCTATCCAGGTATGAAATGCCCACTCTACTAAGTTCAGATAATGGACCAGCCTTCATTTCTCAGGTAACACAAGAGGTAATTAAAATATTGGGGGCAAATTGGAAATTACATTGTGCTTACAGAGCCCAAAGTTCAGGGCAAGTAGAGAGGATGAACAGAACTCTAAAAGAGGACCCTTACTAAATTAACCATAGAGACCAGAGGGGACTGGGTATCTCTCCTCCCCTTTGACCTTTATAGGGTAAGAAACTCTCCTTACATGACAAGGTTAACTCCTTATGAAATTATGTTTGGGAGACCACCTCCCATTCTGACTGATTTAAAAGAAGAACTACTTGAGGAATTTAATAATCAAAATTTACGTGAGTCTTTTCAATCCTTAATTAGAACTCACAAAGAAGTGTGTCCTTGCCTAAAGGCCATATATGGGACTGGACCTCCCCCACAAACTCACAGATACCAGCCAGGGGATTGGGTCTTTATTCATCATCATCATCATGAGACACTCAAACCCCTCTGGAAAGGACCCTATGTCATTATCCTGATGACTCCCACTGCTGTCAAGGTAGACGCTTGGATTCATTACACCCACATTGGTCTGGCAGACCCACTGGCTGAACCTGAGGACTACCAACCAGAATGGAAGGTCAAGCAGGACCCAAAATCACCCCTCAAGCTCAAGCTCCTAATAACTCTTTTGTTACAAACTGTATGTATATCCTCTAACCCTCATGCCCCCATAAATATCACTTGGATGATAGCCAATGCCTCAACAGGTACTATTATTAATTCCACTTCCCACCTGGCCCCTCCTGGGGCCTGGTGGCCAGATCTCATTTTTGACCTATGTGATCTTTTTGAAGAAACTTGGGAGCCTAGTGACCAAGTACCCTGTCCTGAGTTTGGATGTAAACATCCGGTTCCCAGGGCGTGGACATGGGCCCTGCCCATATATGTCTGCCCCAGGTATAGAAAGAGAAGAAAAGAACAAAAAAGACAGTGCAGTTGGACCTCTGATTATTACTGTGCTTCCTGGGGATGTGAATCCACTGGTCCCTTTACTTGGAAAAGTTCCTAAAAAGACAAGGGTGATTTCATAACTCTCCAGAGGGCCCCCTGGGGATCTCAGACTGGGTACGACATTGCAAATTCTGATTGTCTAAAGAAATGGTGCAACCCCATTCTCATTAGATTTATAGAATTAGGAAAACAACCCATTGGGTGGGGCTCCGGAAAAACATGGGGCCTTAGACTATATAAATCTGGACAAGACCCGGGGGGGTTCATTCACCATCTGTATGAAAATTACCTCATTAAGGCCCCCACAACCTATAGGACCTAATAGAGCTTTGGCCCCACCTCTATGACTACCCCCCAGACCTCCATCATTGCCCACTTCGCCCCTGCTTATCCCCACACCCCCCTCCACTGACCCTTCCTCTGTTTCCCTTATTCCCCCTGTCCCTACCCCTAACCACTCTTTAGAAGTCAACCCCCTTCTTGATCTCTTAGAATGCTCTTTTGAATTTTTAAATGCTTCTGTACCCAAGCTTACTACTGCTTGTTGGCTTTGCTATGACATCCAGCCTCCATATTATGAAGGAATTGCAGCACATGGTAACTATACAAGTGCTAACGATACTTCTAGTTGTAGATGGCAGCAAAATGCCAAGTTAACTTTAACATCAGTTACTGGACAGGGACTATGCATAGGAACAGTGCCCCCTGACCAGACACATCTTTGCAATATCACTGTTTTAACCCCAGAGTCTAGTCAACCTTCTGCATACCTACTCCCTCCCCCCGATATGGGGTGGGCATGTTCCACAGGGTTGACTCCCTGTATCCATCTAGAGGTCCTCAACCAACCACAAGGATTTTGTGTGTTAGACTAGTGCCCAGGCTCCTTTATCATACAGAAGATGAATTATATGCCCATCTGGAACAACCACAGGTCCAGAGAAACAAATGGGAGACCCTCACAGCTCTCACCTTAAGCCTTATATTGGGGGCTGGACTAGCTGGGGTGGGCACTGGTATGGCAGCCCTAGTTATTCAAGGAAAATATTACTCCAGCCTGTGGACAGCTATTGACACTGACATAGAAAAAATAAAAACCTCAATTTCTCATTTACAAGAATCATTGACGTTCTTAGCTGAAGTTGTGTTACAAAATAGACAAGGCCTAGATTTACTTTTCCTTAAACAGGGTGTTCTCTGTGCAGCCTTAGGTGAAGAATGCTATTTCTATGTTGATAACTCAGGTGTATTTAAGGAGTCCATGGCAAAGGTTCAAGAAGGTCTAGCAAAAAGAAAATGGGTATGTGAGGCCACTCAAGGATGGTTTGAGTCCCTGTTCAACTATTCTCCTTGGTTTACTACCTTAGTATCTGCCTTAATATGACCTTTAGCTCTTTTCTTCATTATAATTACCCTAGGACCTTATATACTTAATAGACTAGTTAGCTTTGTCAAGGACCGCATCAACACAGTCCAACTGATGGTTCTCAGGGCTCACTATCGCCCTGTTGTTTTTGACAGGCCCGAGGCCTTTTAGGACCCAAGATTGGCTCTCCTTAGGTACATAAAGAGGGGGGGATTAAAGACCCAAAAGCTAGAGTGACACCATGACAGGCCTCAGCCACTCTGTAGGCCTCAGTGTCAAGTTCCCATAATCTAAAGTAGAACAAGCAGTTACTGGAAAAACCATAAGGTTGCTATAACAAGCTAAAAGCCTCTAGGCAGAAGCCAATCAGAGACAAGTTGGAAACCCCCTAGAATACCAAGATCAAAAGCCCCTAGTCAGAGCCAATCAGAGACAACTTGGTAAACCCCCAAAACCACATCTAAAAAAAACACATCATCATTCTTGTGGTCACAAGCCAAAAGTCCCTACAGGACCCACCAATAGCAAGCAAACATCTCAGACTGATGTAAATGTTAACCAACCAGATGTATGCCTACCTGGAAACCCCCTAAGCTTGCAAAAACCACAATAAAAAGCCTGCTCTTCTGCTTCTCAGGGATCTTGCATGAATCCACTGTGTTGGTTAAGTCAAGAGACTGAGTTTAAACTCGAAATAAAGCTCTTTGCTTTTGAATACGTGTCTGGCCATCCTTTGTGGTCACTGGGGATGCCGTGAACTGGGCACAACAATGCAAAGTACAAACTAATAAACACTGAATATATTGGGGGTCATCTATTCAAACTACCACAGTGGCCCAGAACACCCAATTTCAGGAAGCCTAAGTAGAATTGTTCTGAGGAGAGAATTCTAAATCCAGGGAAACTCTGTCTTTCAAAGTGGTGGCAAGATAAGTGTCCTGGTTGGAATAAGATGGCCTCCATAACCTCATGTGTTTTGAATGCTTGGTCCCCAGCTGATGGCCATTGTGAAGGTGGATCTTTTCTTGGGGAGGTGTGTTTTAGTGGGGAGGGGGTGAACCTTGAGGTATATTAGCCCCTAGCTTACCAGTGTTAGTTGGGTGTACATTTTTGCTGCTGTTGTCCACCTGCAAAGGTGATGTCCAGCCTCTGATGGTGCTATGCTTTCTGCTTCTGCCATGAAGCTTCTCTTTGAGACCATAAGCGAAAATAAATCCTGTCCTCCCTTTAGGTACTTTTGGTGGGGTGTTTTGTCCAAGCAACATGAAGATAACTACAACAATAGAGTTGTCAAAAGAATATTATTCAGTGCAGCATGTAAACAAATGAGAAAAACACTTGGAAGGAGAAGCAGTATTGAAACAGGGCATGTTTTTCACCAGCCAAAGTCCCCCAACATAAGTCACTGTAAAGAAAAGATAATACATACCAGGAAGATATAGTAAAGAAATAAAATGTTAAACAAGGATATAAATATATAGCAATTCATTGTATATGCAAATAATAGCTATAACTATCTTGGAGGGATAGTAAAAATATGATTGAGGGCTGGAGAGATGGCTTAGCAGTTAAGGTGCCAGCGTGTGAAGCCTAAGAACACCCGTTCAATTCTCCAGATCCCAAGTTTAGCCAGATGCAAAAGTGACGCAAGTGTGTAATGTTGAACATATGCACAAGGGGGATCACACATCTGGAGTTCATTCACAGTGGCTGAGAGATCACTGGCATGTCCATTCTCTCTCTTCCTCTCCGTTTCTCTCTCCCTTCCTTTCTCTCTCTTTGTCTCCCTCTGTCTTTCTCAAATTAAAAAAAAATATGATTGACTTGAATATGTGTGATAATATAGAGGTAATTAATGTGCCATAGCATAATTTTTCAGCAGGACAGCAAGTATTTTTACTAATGTAAGCATCTGAAAGTTGGTGCACTAGAATATCACTAAGAGAGTGAAACAGGGTCCTCAGCTAAAAACCCTTCTAAAAGAACTTCATTTAGCATGGAGTAGTGGTAATCAGATTAATGTTCTACCTGATGCAACAGCACACAATACCAGACAAATATAAAAAAATAAAAAAAAACAAGGGGGGGGGATTTCAGGACATTTCAAGTCAGGCAGTGAGAGACATGCAGAAAAGAGAAAATATTTACAAAACTCCAGCCCATTATCCTGGAAACATGTTTAGACTTCAAAACAGGGGGAACTACAGATGGGACCTGACAATCTTCTTAAATGGAAAAGATGTTGCTGTGAGCCTGGAGTCTGATGCACACAGAGTTCATAGGATGGAGTAAAGGAGAGAGCTGCTGAGAGAATTCCAGATGTCTGCCATAGGTCTGCTGGAATGCTGATAAGTACAGTCATTTGAGCAAACAAGGAGAACCCCCCCCCCCTTGGAAGGAGAAGGAAGAACAGCTAGTGTATACACCAGGCTTGTCTCACCAGCCAGACTAGGTCACTCAGTAGTGAGGCACAGTTATACTAGAACTGAACATTGCGGTCCAAGTGAAAGATTAAGAATAGGCATAAATGGGCTGGACAGATGGCTTAGCAGTTAAGATGCTTTCCTATGAAGCCTAATAACCCATGTATGACTCTCCACATCCCACATAAGCCAGACACACAAAGGTGAGGCAAAGTTGCTCATGTACATTAGGTAGCACAAGCATCTCAAGTTCGATTGCAATGGCTGAGGCCCTAGTGTGCCAGTACTCTCTGTCTCTCTGTCTCTCTGTCTCTCTCTCTCTCCAAAATATAAAAAATACATATAAAAAAAGGACCTGTTCCTGGTTGGTGTCCCTGTTGCTGGTTTGAGGCTGCCTGGATCCTGTGAGATTGCTGCAGAATCAGGCCTCTTGCTTTGTCTTCTTGAAAGAAGGCCCCCTGTGCCCCAAATTCCCAGGTACCCTGCTCTGGAGCTTGTGCAAGAAGAGTAAGAAAGCCAAACAAAGAGAGAGTGCTAAAAGTAGGAAGAGAGAAACAACTCAGTACATAAAAAGGCAGTTCCATCAGAATTACCTCAGATTTCTCAGTGGAAACCCTGAAAGCCAGAAGAAGGGCCTGGAATGGTACACTTCAAAGTCTAAAAAACTATGGCTTCCAACCAAGCTACTGTACCCAGTAAAAATAACCCTCATAATAGTTGGTAAAAGGAAACTTTCCTTCAAAAAAGTCAACTCAAAAGCCAGAAGTGGTGGTGCATGTCTTTAATCCCAGCACTCAGGAGACAGAAGTAGGAGGATCACTGTGAGTTCAAGGCCACCCTGAGACTTCATAGTGAATTCCAAGTCAGCCTGGCTACAGTGAGACCCTACCTTGGAAAGAAAAAAAAAAAAGTCAACTCTGTGATTATATGAACACAAAGCCAAACCTGTAGCGAATAAGTCAGGGAATACCCCACATAGAAAAGTCAAACAACCAATCTCAACTCAACAAGAAGGAGATCACAATAACCAAAACTAGACCAGGCTCAAAAAAGCACAAAACACAAGAAAACACCAAAGCCCATAAACTACCTCATCAAGGAAGTGATTAAATCAAACTTCACAGTTATAAACTTAACTATTAATGGTATTACCTCATCTTTCAAAAGACACAAGTTATCAGGATGGATCAAAAAATGGACCTTCTTTCTTCTATCTTCAAGAAACCCACCTCATCAGTAAAGACAGATACATTCTCAGGGTGAAAGGAAGGAAAATGATATTCCAGACAAATGCAAATAAGCAACAACTGGGTGTTGCTATATTAACATCTGAGAAAATAGACTTCAAAACAAAAGTAATCAAAAAGTACAAGGAAGTTCACTTCTTACTCATCAAGGGAATGATACAACATGAAACCATTACAATGATAAATCTATATGTGCCAAACACAGGTCACAATGCATTAAAACTAGAAATTAAGAACAAGAGACATATTAAGAAATTGATAAGCTCCTGGAGACTAAACATCACACTTTTAAACAATGAATGGGTTGTGCAAGAAATTGAAAAATAAATTGTCAAATTCCTGGAATTCAATTATAATGAAAACACAACATACCAAAACTTATGGGATACAACGAAGGCAGCTCTAAGGAGAAAATTCAGAGCACTAAACACCTTCATAACAAGGACAGAGTGATCCCAAATTGATAAACTAACTTTCCACCTAAAGGCATTGGAAAAACTAGAAGAATCTAAGCCTAAGGGCTAGAAATAGAAAGAAACAATCAAGATCAGAGATTAATGATTTGTAAACCAGGAAAACAATTTTTAAAAATTGATGAAATGAAGAGCTGGTTCTTTGAAAAAATAAAGAAGATTGATAAGCCCCTGGCCAATTTCATCAAGAAAAAAAAAAAAAAACTCTCAAATTAACAAAATAAAAAATAAAAAGGAGAAGTCACAACAGACATCAATGAAATTGGAAGAACCATCAGAGCATATTTCCAAAACCTCCACTCCACAAAATTGGATAAACTGGAAGAAATGGATGAATGCCCAGACACACACCACCTACTAAAACTAAATTCAGAACATATTACTCTCCAAACCCATCACATCCATGGATATTGAAAAAAATAATCAAATACCCCCCTAAAAAGAAAAGTCCAGGACCAGATGTTTTCTTAGCCAAATTCTACCAAACTTTCATTGGAGAACTGAAACCAAATTTTCTCAAACTGTTTCACAGAGATGATGGAATCCTCCCCAACTCCTTTTATGAAGCTAGCATCACCCTAATACCAAAACCAAACAGAGATCCAACAAGAAAATGAAACTATAGGCCTATATCCCTGTTGAATTTAAATGCAAAGATCTTGAACAAAATCCTTGCACACAGAATTCAACAACACATCAAAAACATTATTCATCTTGATTAAGTAGGCTTCATCCCATGGATAGAGGGATGATTCAACATATGGAAATCAGTTAATGTAATGCACCACATATATAAACTTAACCATAGAACCACATGATCACCTCAAATGATGCAGAGAAGGCCTTTGACAAAATATAATACCAATTCATTATCAAAATGCTGGAAAGAATAGGCATGGATGGTTTATATCTCAACACAATAAAGGCTAAATATAAAGCTCCTAAAGCCCAAATAATACTAAATGGGGAAAGATTCAAGGAGTTCCCTTTGAGATTGGGACAAGACAGGGTGCCTACTCTCACCACTGCTCTTCAACATAGTGCTAGAAGTAGTAGCCCAAGTAATTATACAGGAGAAAGTAGTAAAAGAAATTCAAATTGGAAAGGAAGAAGTCAAGTTAGTCCTATTTGCAGATGACATGATCCTATACATAAGTGAACCTAAAGTCTCCATCTCAAAACTTCTAAATGTAATTATTCCTTCAGTAAATTGTCAGGATACAAAATCAATGCACAAAAATCATTAGTCTTTCTATATGTACAGAACAAATATACAGAGAAATAAATCAGCTAGGCTGTGCTATTTTCAATAGTAACAACAACAAAAATTAAATACCTAGGAATAAAGCCAACCAGGGATGTGAAAGACCTATATAATGAAAACATTTAAAAAAAAAACTCAAAAAACAAATCTAGGATGACTTGTGAAGATGGAAAGGCCTCCCATGCTCCAAGAGTAGGTAGAATTAATATTGTGTAAATGAAATTTCCATCAAAAGCAATATACAGATTTAATGCAATAGCAATAAAAAATCTAGAATCATTCTTCACAGAGATATAAAAAATGATCTCAAAATTCATATGGAATGGCAGAAGACCTTGTATATCCAAACATATCCTCAGCAAAAAAAAAAGAAACTGGAAGTATAACCATACCACATTTAAAGCTATATTACAAAGCCAAAACAACAAAAACAGAATGGTGGTGGCATAAGAATAGAAAAATATGGTAAATCTATTTTTAGCTGTCTCAAGAACCTCCACACTGATTTCCACAATGGCTGGACCAGATTACATTCCCACCAACAGTGTAGAAGTGTTCCTCTTTTTCTGCATCCATGCCAACACTAGTTGTTACTTGTTTTCTTGATGGAAGCCATTCTGACAGGAGTGAGATGGAATCTCAAAGTAGTTTTAACTTGCACTTCCCTGATGGCTAAGGATGTGGAACACTTTTTTAGATGTTTATATGCTATCTGTATTTCTTCTCCTGAGAACTTTTTATTTAGTTTCATAGCCCATTTTTTTAAACTGGGTTGTTTGATTTCTTATTGTTCTGTTTTTTGAGTTCTTTGTATATTCTGGATATTAACCCTCTGTTAGTCATATAGCTGGCAAAGATTTTCTCCCATTCTATAGGTTGTCTATTTGCTGTATTCACAGTGTCCTTTTCTGTACAAAAGCTTTGTAATTTCCTGAGGTCCCAGTGGTTGATTGGTGGTTTTATTCCCTGAGCAATTGGGGTTATATTCAGAAAGTCATTGCCTATGCCAATATGTTGAAGGGTTTCCCCTACTTTTTCCTCTAGTAGTTTCAGAGTTTCAAGTCTGATATTAAGGTTCCGGATCCACTTGGACTTGACTCTTGTGCATGGAGAGAGACAAGGATCTATTTTTATCCTTTTACATACAGATATCCAGTTCTCCCAGCACCACTTGTTGAAGAGGCTATTTTTTTCTCCAATTAATATTTTTGGCATTTTTGTCAAAAATCAGGTGGCTGTAGCTGCCTGGATTAATATTTGGGTCTTCTGTTTATTGCTGCTCTATTCACAATAGCTAGGAAATTTAACCAGCCTAGATGTCCCTCCACAGATGAGTTGACAATTAAGATGGATACAATGGAGTTCTATTCAGCGGTAAAGAAACCTGAAATTATTAAATATGCAGGGAAATGGATGGATTTGGAAGGGATTATACTAAGTGAGGTAATCCAGGCTCAGAAAGCCAAACATCACATGTTCTCTCTCATATGTGGATCCTAGCTACAAATGTATAGACTTGTGTGTGAACTGGAACCAAAAACCCATAGCAGAAACCAGTAAGCTGATAAAAGGCTATAAGGGAGGCAAGAGAGGGAAGGACTTAAGTGGATGGTATTGTACATATGTAAGTACAAGAACAGATTACAGGGAGGGGAAAGGCCTAAGTGAGGCCATGGGAAGAGAATACATAAAAGTGCAGGGAGAGGGTTAATCAAAATTCAAGATAGTCTGAATAAGACTTATGTAAACCTACTTTTTTGAATAATGGCACATCCAGAGCTATAGACAGTTACAAGAAAGTTTTCAGTGCCTGGGATGGGATACCTCCCAGTGAGTTGTTGGCCAAGGAGTTTCCTGTACCCTCCAAAACATTAAAGGCTATTGCCAAGGCCCTTGGTTTCCCTTGAGAAACAGATGGTAAGACCCTATTGCTGAGGACATCTCTTGCCTGAGAGGCAAGGTCACTGAGAAAACAAGCTGGTGCTGAGTAGAAAACCTTCTTCTTGTAGACCAGCCAACTGAAAGCTGGAAAAAAGCTGCCCTGCATGCAGCCATATGGGAGACAGAAGTCATCAGTGGTGAAACTAGTGGACACTGGAAAACTCAAGTTTGGCCAGACAGGCCCAATGACCGAATGGGTGCAATAGTGGCATGTCTGCTCTTGGGGAAACCAACTGCTCCCTAATTGGACTGAAGGCCCTCTCTATGGGAACAAATACATGCCTGGTACTGAAAAAATTAATCAAAAGTCTATGGCAGGGGCTGGAGAGATGGCTTAGTGGTTAAGGTGTTTGCCTGCAAAGCCAAAAGATCCCGGGTCAATTCTCCAGTACCCATGTAAGCCAGATGCACAAGGGGGCATATGCACCTGGAGTTCGCTTGGAGTGGTCGGAGGCCCTAGCATTCCCACTCTCTCTTTCTCTCTCTCTTTTTTTCCCAAATAAATACATAAATAAATATTTTTTTAAAAGTCTATGGAAGGGGAGGTCATGAGCCTTAGGTGTATAAAGCCTACTCTTGTCTGGCTAAATGTATATATTATCCCCACAAAACTGCCCTGAAAGCACTACACTTAATGTTCATATTCACATATTAATGCTACTGTCACTTCTGGTTAGAGAAGCTTCTCTTTTCAGATGGTGATGTCCACTGGGATGTCCCAAAAGGCAACACAGTGCTGAGAAGAAGGGATGGAGGAGTTTCCAGCACTGAAACATCTCTGCCACACCCTCCAAGGCTCAGGGTACCTTGCAGAAGAGGTGTGGAAAGAATGTAAGAGCCAAAGGAAGGGCATGACTCCTTACAATGCAACTGGCCAGACAGAAAATGGCTCTATATCAATGATCCTGCAGTGCTTAGCAGTACCTTTGCAAGGCCCTCATAATAGGAGAAAAAGATGATGACATCAAATTAAAAGAGACTAATGGAGAGAGGGAGGGGATGTGATGGAGAATGGAGTTCTAAAAGGGAATGGGGGAGGGGAGGGAAATATCACAGTTTTTTTGTCTGTAAGTATAGAAGTTGTCAATAAAAATTTTTTTAAAAAAAGAATAGAAACATAGACAATGGAAGAGAATTATAGACCCAGAAATTTGGTCAAGTAACTATAGCTACTTTATCATTGACAAGGGTGCCAATAATGTAGACTTGAGAAAAGACAGCATCTTCAACAAATGGTGTTACAAATTGGATAACCATATGTACAAAAATAAAACTAGACACACTTATCTCTCCATACAAAAAAAATCAAGTCCAAATGAGCTAAAGACCTCAATATAAGACCAGAAACTCATCACCTATTGGAAGAAATTTAGGAGGCACTGTCCATGATATAAGAGTGGGGAAATACTTCCTGAACCAAACTCTAGTAGCCCAAAAAATTAAACAATCATTCAACCGATGAATCTAATCAAGCTAAAAAGTTTTGCACAGACTAACATACCATGAACATAGCCAATAGATTACCCATGGAATGGGAGAAAATCTTAGCCAGCTATTCTACTGACCAAAGCCTAATATCTGGAATCTACAAAGAACTCAAAAAAAAAATAAGCAATAAAAAATCAAACAACCTACTCCAAAAGTGGGGCAGTGAACTGAATAGGGAGTTCTCAGAGGAATTATTACAAACAGCTAACACACACTTAAGAAAATGTACAACTCCCTAACAATGAGGGAAATACAAATTAAAACAACCATGAGATTCCACTTTACTCCAGTAAGGATGGCAATCATTAAAAAAAAAAATCTAACAATGAAAAATGTTGGTGAAGAGATGGGGAAAGAGGCACCCTATTCCACTGTTAGTGGGAATGTAAATTTGTACAACCACTATGGAAATCAATATAGAGATTTCTGAAAAGGATGAACAAAGAGCTACCAACAGACCCAGTTATTCCCTACTGGGCATTTATCCTAAATGTTCCATGCATCAATGCAGAGATATTTGCTCAACCAAGTTTATAGCTGCTAGATTCATTATAGCTAAGAACTAGAATCAACACAGATGCCCATCAGTGAATGAATGGATAATGAATTTGTGATATATTTTTGAAGAGCAAACCTGACTCCATTTTAACTGCAAAAGCCATTCTGATATAATGATTAAGTTAAGTTTCTGTTTCTCTAAGTTTCTATCTTTCAGCTGGGGCCACAAATTGTTACCTGTTTACAGTTCTAAGGATTGTGTTTCTATAACATTCCACAAAGTAGTTTAACTGTAACAGCTGGTCTGCTTCTGTCACCATGTTTGCTTGCCTCCAAAACCACCCTACCCTGTGATTTCTATGGTTTTGCCCTATAAAAATAGCCTTCTAAAAGACAGACTGATTGAGAGATGGAAGGTATATTATGGAGGGTGGAGTTTCAAAGGGGAAAGTGGGGATAGGGAGGGAATTACCATGGGTTATTGTCTACAGTTATGGAAGCTGTCAATAAAAAATTAAACTAAAAAACAGCCTAAGAAGCTGACTCAGGGCTGCTCTCTACACCCCTGCCTTAGGGAGGCAGCCAATAGACTGGATCTATTGTATACAAGTAAAAGCTTGCTTCAGCAGGGTGTGGTGGCACACATCTATAATCCCAGCAGTTAGGAGGCAGAGGTAGGAGGGTTGCCATGAGTTCAAAGCCATCCTGAGACTACATAGTGAGTTGCACATCAGCCTGGGCTAGAGTGAGACCATACATTGAAAAAACAACAACAACAACAACAACAACAAAAAGGTTGCTTCAATCTGGCAATAATTTGTAGTCAGTAGTCGTTATTTTCTCAACTTCTGAGTACATGCAAAGGTGGTCTTAGCAAGTTGGAAACCCCAACCCAAATTGTGAGGCTGGACCTGCGCTCTGGTACTCTGAGACCAGAATGCTTTCCCAGGAGGTGCACACCTTGAGATGTATGCTTGAGAGGTATGCTTCTCATTTGGTAGAATGTTGGAGTGAACTGCCACACTATAAGGAACTAGGAAACACCTGTTTGGGGAGGCCTCCAAGAGTAAGTCATAGTAAGGCATTTCCTTCTATGACATCTGGCATTGGTTCTGGTGGGATCCCTTCTGAGGACAGAGAGGTGTCTGACAAGGCACATATACACTCTGGTCCAGTGCAATTGCAAGTTATTGCACTGCCCACTTGGTTCTGGACAACTGTGATGCTCACATTGTTCACTTGGTCTCCATGGACTTCCTTTTAGGCAATAGTGAGCCATTGCATTGCCTACCTGGTTCTGGTTTTTGGGCCCATATATCATTTGATTGTTGTCTGTCCTTTTCCATCTTGTCCTTATATTTAGTGTTTGTTTTGTCCTTTTGTGCTTAATATTTTTGGATCCTCGTAGGAACTTCATATCAAGTCACAGGCTGTCCTTGGGCAACATGGTCACCCTAAACACACCAGGTAAATTGAAAATTGGAAAGTAAAGATTGGGATTGAGGCTAGTCAAGTTTTGGTTTGTAAAATGCTGAATATGAAATCTGAAATTATACTCAAAGCAATTTTAAGGTTTGATTTTGGTCTCTGGAGTTATAAATAGAATAATAATTTAAAATGGGAATGCATAGATTCTGAATAAATGAATGAATGAATGTGTGAGGGGAGATATGTGTGGAGCCTATGAAAAGTGCACTTAGAATGAATGTGTGTATATATGCATGTATGTGTGGCTCTCAGCCCTAAGGCTGCAAAATGATAGTAGAAAATTCACTGGGAGGATGTCCTCCACCAAGCCCACTGTCCTAGACTTAATGGCCAACTTTTACTGTTGAGTCTTCCCCAGAAGAAACACTGAAAATAATTAAAATCACAGGCAGGAAAAAAAAATGCAAGATTCTCCTATGCTTAAAAAGTTATAAAATGGCAGGTTCAGAAAGCTGCATTGTAGCCCTGAGGAAATGCCAAAACTATCCCTGGAATTTTAGGAAGATAAAAATGAGGATGGGGGAATTATGATGTCCTGCTGTGTTCCCCAGGGGCAAAGCGTAGTTCAAAAATAGTTAAGTTCTGGGTCAATCCCAGGCAGATGCTACAACTTGGGGAAAATTGTCTTGCTCTTACATGCTATGGCTGGGGTGGTTCTCCATAACAAAGATAAAAGTAGGAGAGCACACATAAACAGGTACCTATAATGTAGCACCTAGTGCTTTCTTACTCCCCATGCCACCTGGCCATATACAGATCAAGCCTTCAGCCACTGAAAAAAAATTTCAGATGTGTGCACCACCTTGTGCATCTGGCTTACATGGGTTCTGAGAAGTTGAACCAAGGCCCTTTGGCTTTGCGGGCAAATGCCTTAAAGACTAAGCCATCTTTCCAGCCCCTGAATAGTTATGTTTATTGATAGATAAACATCATGGACTTTGTGTAAACCAGATTACAATATTATGATATCTGGAAAACTCTAATATTGACAAAAAGTAGAGTTCATATATTTAAGGCACAAGAGGCTATAGAGAGTAAACTATGAACAAAATATCTGCTAACAAAAAATAAATAAGAAATCTATATTATGTAGTAACATATTTTGGCTTAAATATTAACATATGGAAAACTTTTTAAAGTTTATAAGAATTGGGACACCATATATATATATATATATATATATATAATATATGAAAGAAGATTTTAATGTTACTAGAAATTTTCTGACAAACTCATTATTGCGTACTTTATACTTAAATCTTGAGGCTGCTGTTTGTTAGTAGTCCCATAGAAGCATAGAGAGATAAAGTAAACTTAAAAACAGTTGCAAATTTCTTATAAGAAGTCCCCATCTGTTTGTAGCAATTTGGGACTCACCCATCATCATGCTGAGGCCAGCACCCTGAGATTCCCTGTGCCTGCAATCCCCCCCGCCCCCCGGCTCTGCAAGGCAGGGAAGCTAAGAGACATCAGGGATTCTCCTAGGGACAGCATAAACTCCAGAGGGGATCACTGTTGGACAGAAAGACAACACACAGACCTTTCATATTTTTTAAAAAATATGTTTCAGGATGCCCTGGCTAAATAATATAAATCAAGTCTCATCTACTCTTCTATAAAGAGTTCATTCAAAAAGACTTTTTTTAAAAAATGGTCATATTTATGGTAAGGGCAACAAAAGTTTTTGTTGGTAGTTATGAGATAAATGAGAAAAAACTTTAAATGTTGAATAGTAAATGATTGATGAAAAATATTGTTACAGAGTGGTTACATAGATTATAAAATAAAAGTATGTAAGTGAAGATATAAATAAACAAAAGATTAAAAACAAAGTTGATTAACTAAATCTTAAAGTACTTAAACAGATTACAGGATTCTTGAGATATAAAATGATTATTAACCTAGGGTTTACATCAGACTAATAAAGGATGGCCCTGGCTGGTAACAAGTTGCTATGGTATTCAGGCTGTAAACTTAAAACTTAAATCTTTAGCTCATTGCTGTTTATCTGGTCATCATAATAGTTGTGAAAAGACTGACTTTAGAATACTCAACAAGTTAGCTAGGCTCCTCTATTTGTCAAATTTTTAACTAAATCTTAACATTAAAATTGGCTCATTAATATTTAATTCTCTTCTAAGGCTATTATTTCTAAAACCCTGCCTCAAAAAAAAAAAGTCACAGAGAAATTATTTACTGTCTTTTCCTATTTTATAAAACATGTAGACCACATTTTGAGACACCAAACAGCATTTATCTGTCATACACTTGGGAACTATTCCTCAATTCTTCCAACAATCACAGTCTTGATACTTTAGATTTAACTTACATTGTTATTGAGTAAGTTCATCAAAGTGCTGCACACAAAACTATAGAGTTGGTTAAAATTTAAATAGGTATAGATTGTGTCATAAAATTTTGTGTATATTTGAATTCACTATAGTTCTATAAAATTAATTTGGAGGAGATTAAAAATATTTTTTTCTGGCTCAACAGTTAAAAGTGCTTGTTTACAAAGCCAAATACACGTAATGGAACATATATTTGAAGATTGTTTGTAATAGCAAATGGCCTTGACATGCCCATTTCCTCTCTTTTCCATGAGACTTGTCTCTTTTTACACTAGATCATAGCAGTTTAGACCAGTTTCTCTATTTTTTGGGTATGTTAAATATAGCTAAATTAACTTCAGAAACTAACGGGTGGACAACTTATTTAGTTTTAAAACAGCTAAATCTCTATCTATCTATCATCTATCTATCTATCTATCTATCTATCTATCTATCTATCTATATATGATACATATGTGTGTATATATAATGTGTCCCAATTCTTATAAACTTTAATTTTTTTCATATGTTCATATTTAAGCCAAAAATGTTACTACATAATATAGATTTCTTATTTATTTTTTGTTAGCAGACTTTTTTGTTCAGTTTACTTTCTATAGCCTCATGTGCCTTAAATATATGAGTGAAGTCCTCCAGGCTTTCCAAAATAGTAAACATAGCCTTGACTTATCCTAGTAGATGAAAATGCTGAGAGTCATAAACTCCTCACACGTCCCTAAAAGTCTCTCCTACGGTACCATTATTGACCTCCAAAATATATAGTTAATTTTGGCAGTCTGTGTGGTCTTAATCATCCAGTAAAAAAAACATAAATACAAAATATTACAATATAAACAAAGATTCAGACCAATAGGCTCCTCTATCTGATGCTGGAATATAATACTAAACTCTAACTCATGCCTTCTGCCTGTCCCTGATTAGTCAGCCACTGTTGCCTTTAAATAAAAATTCCAAAAATTTTCCTCACTGGTTATGTTCACCTGATAGTTATTAATTTGTATTAGTCCAATATACCCTTGATATATCTTATTAAAAGAGGTAAGGACAGATCTCAGACCCTCATCCTAACATGGAAAAACAATTTAAAATTCTAGGTATTGTACTTGCTGATGTGGGTGGTGCTGGTTGTTTGAAGCCGTCTCTTTGCTCAGATTTATAGAGGTAAACCAAATTTACCATCCATGGTACTCCCTTAAAATTTGTAACACAAAGGGATCCACATACCCTCAGGAAATTGGGCCCATACCCATCAACCAAGGGATATAAATTCATCACACCAGAGTCAAGAGGACAATATCCTCAACTGATTGTAACACCTAACAGATTACCAGAAACACAGAGGGTTGCCTTCAAGTCAAGGTCCGAAGGACTCCTGCCCCTGACAAGATTACAGCCCTGCTCTAGTCACTCCAGAAGCTGACTAGTCTACACATAGCAAAAGCTAAAAAAAATTCAACATGAAGGGATGGCCATAAATATTTTGGAGGGAATTTTATATGCTCTCTTCTAGCCCATATTTGGTGGTATCTTGATCTTGGAGACTGAGCTCATTTTTTGTACGTGGTTTTGACTTATTTACCAGTTCCAGCAATGAGTTCCATTCCACTGAGTGGATCTATTAGCCAAATCAAGAGCAGTTGGTTACCCGCCATGGCTGTGTGCCACTACTGCACTTGTTTGAGTATTATGTCAGGTTGTTTCCTGCTGGGTTTCTTATACTGCAATTTGTTTGGATAGATGTCAGCCATTATCCCCCAGTTGCTCATGTAAGCACCCTCTGGCACTACACTAGCTAACTGTCTGGGGAGTGACCCTCTTACAGATTCTGGCCAGGTCTCTCCATGTTTGGTCTCACACACATATGCTGTCTTCGACAGTAGGGTCTTATCATTAACCTTTGGTGGGTCATCATGAACTCTGAAATCTGTCTTTTTTGGGAAACTTTGTAGGTGTCTCAGATCAACAGCTCATTGTGGAAGTTAACCCCATGCTGGCACTGGGAGTTATAAGTCAGCATCTTGGAAGGTGAGGGAAGAAAAAGATAGGTAATATAAAAGAGAGAGTGAGTATAGAGCAGAGAGGGAGAGAGAGAGAGAGAGAGAGAGAGAGGAGAGAGAGAGAAAGAAGCAGGAAAAGATTAAAGTTTGTCTTCATGGTGTTCTCTCCAGGTTCCTGTGGTTCAGGTGTTCCCTCTGCAGGCCTGCTGAAGAATCAATGTTTTAGCCTGTTGTTCAGAATAAAGGGTTTTGTATTATCATTTCTTTTTGGGTCCCTATTTGTATCCCCCCACCCTTGTCCTCCCTCCCACCCTCTCGTTCCCTCCCACCCTTACCCTCCCTCCATCCCACCCTCCCTATTGTCTGGTCCTCAGAGTGCTTATTAGGTTTGGCAGCATCTCAGGTAGATTCAGGTTAGGAGCGACAGATAAAAGAGACCACGTGACGATTATCTTTTTTGTGATTGGGTGAGCTCACTGAGGATGATCTGTTCCATGTTTGACCTTTTTTTTTTTTTTTTTTCAAATTTCCTTATTTCATCTTTCCTTACTGCTACTTAGAATTCCATAGTATAGATATACCACATCTTGGTGATCCATTCATCTAGTGATGGACACCTGGGTTGATTCCAGCTCTTTGCTAATATGAATTGAGCAGCTATGAACATGGTTGAGCAAATGTCTCTGATCTGAGGCTTGGAGCCTTTAGGGTATATGGCCAGTAAGGGAATAGGTGGATACGTTGGTAGGTCTATGGTCATCCTTTTCAGGAGTCTCCAAGACTTGGCCTACTCCCCAGATCTCTTGACTACCCCCAAAATGCATGACCCCCATTCCCCATTGATGAGGGTCCCTTTGGAAGAGGGAGGACAAGGAGGAGGATAAGGGAGCCAACACTATGAATGTAAAATCAGAATAATATAAATAAAAATAAATTATGGGGAAAAAATTCAATATGAGATAAAAAGAAATAGACATGATATACATGGTGACTGGTTGAAAAAACTACATGTTAAAGCATAAGGGATTATAGATAAAAAGATCAAAAGAGATAAAGTCACTGTAAGAGTTAACTGCTAATAAACTGAACTTATCTCTAAAATCCCCAAAATATAACTGATATCAATTTTTGTTCATTTGGTCCCCAAGTTAACTACTCTTATTTCAGCTGCAGCAGATCCTTTATTTATTACTTGTCTTACTTGCCCTAATTATTGGGCCATGTATTATCTGGGACATTACACAAACAGATAAAAACTGCTAAAATGCTTACTCTTTGTAAACATTATCAACCAATACAGCCAATTTAAAAAACAAAACAAAAAAAAAAAAACTGTCAAAGATTTGACAGGGATACATATGAAAAGGAGAGAATAAACAGCAAACCTTACTCTATTTTAACAGCAAAAGCCATTTTGATATAATGACTAAGTTAAGTTTCTGTTTCTCTGTTTCTTTGTCTGAGCTGGGGCCACAAATTGTTCCCTGGTTACAGTTCCCAAGATTGTGTATTCATAACATTCTGGGAAGTAGTTTAAACGTAATGGCTGGTCTGCTTCTGTCACCACACTTGCTTACCTGCAAAACCCCCCTACCCTGTGATTTCTATGGTTTCACCCTATAAAAAAAAGCCTGAGAAGTTGACTCAGGACTACTCTCTACAACCCAGCCCTAGGGAGACAGCCACCAGACCAGCTCTACTGCACACAATTAAAAGCTTGCTTCTACTTGGCCATAATTTGTAGTTAGTGGTCTTTATTCTCATGAAATTTGGGTTAACGATTTACACAATGGAATTCTACTCAGCAGTATGAATAAAATGATACAATTAAATTTGGAGAGAAATGGACAGACTTGGAAGAGATCATGCTCAGCAAACTCACACAATCACAGAAAGACAAATGCCACATGGTGTCACTTATCTGCGGTTCCTAACTTGGACCTGTTCCAGTTGCTGACATACCTGATAGGCAATTTAAGGCCCAGATAATAGGGATGGAAGGGAAGGGGGAGGGGAAAGGGAGCAGGGGAAACAAATAGGAAACTAAATCCAAAATGAACTGGTACCATAGAAAACTTTATCCTTGGATATAGCCTAAAAGATAGAACCCTCCAAAGGAGTAAGGGGGGGAGAACCTAAAAATTAGGGCCCTGGAGAGGGTGGGATGAAGCCTAAGTTTAAAAAAAATTTTTTTTTCTGTCTATTTCCTGTAACTCCCAGTTCCAGAGATTGGTTGCTACCCCACATTAGGCTATGGGTTGGAGAGACATATGAAGTCCCCAAATCAAGACAGCTTTCTTTCAAAGCACGTGGTTACCTGCCTGAGGCAAAATCTAAAACACCGTTGCTAAAGACACCATATGCTGCAGACACAGTGTGGAGAGAACTGGCTGGAATTCGGAAGAAAACCAGTCCCCAGAGACTAGCCTGTTCAGTGCTGGAAAGAGCTACATGAACTACTGGGGGAAAGTGGCTAACAACAGTCTGAGTAACCAGATATCTAAGCTACTCAAAACACACACCATGATAGGAAGTACATGCCAGTACAATAGAGGCACACAGCCTTGGTGGGTAAGCAATAGCTTTCTGATTGGCTATGAGAGCCATTCAGTGGAAAGGAAAGCATATCTGGAATTAGGACTCTAATCAGAATCCTATGGAGACAAACATTATGCTCTCCAGTGTCTTTGGCTAAAACAGGAGTTGCATACTTCAAATTCCCCATAAATTAATAATTCTTATCCATTTAAAATATGCTACCTTCACTCTCTATTGGAGAATTTATTCTTCTTTTTTTGAAAGGTAGCAAGACTAGAGGAGATAAACTACTCCTCACACTTCAGCCAAGCCACAGCTGAAACCACATTGGGGAGGTGAGCAAGAATTCTGATTCCATGCTGAACCTGATAATCAGCCCTAGGGTATAGGGGACAGGCTCCGAGGATACTCAGCACCTACCAAAGCAGAACTCCAGAGGCTCCTAAGATCTCATCACTGAAGTAGATTTAAACTCACCAACCACGGCTCAGGGAATTTTGTGGAAGAGGGGGCAGAAAGATTGTAAGAGCCACAGTTTGAGACATCATATCATGCCCAGAGGCATTCCCCCCCCCAAATAACTGACTGCTGCTCCCACAATGCCTAAACCAAACCCCATAGGGAATACCTGCAACCCCACTGAGGAGTGTCCCCAATGGATTGGGGGCAGGGATGAGAGAAAAGAAGGTACCAACACATGATATATTCATACAAAATATGTCAATAATAATAATAATAATAATAATAATAATAATAATAATAATGGGTCCTAGCTGTTCCCAGGGATTGTTGGCCACCAAGGTCCAGGGTGCAGGAAGAGCTGAGAAGAAACAGGGTCTTGGAGTGTGTGAGTGCAACATACAATGAACCACCTTGGAGACAGTCTGATGGATATCAGGCTATCATTTATTCAAAAGAGGAGTGAGTTTATAAACACTTGAAAAAGGTTGAGAAGGCATATGTAGACTATAATGTGATTGGATACATAGGCTTATGGGTTACTGTCTAATTGGCTGGTGTTGGAAGGCAGAAGTTGTGAGGAAGAGGCTGTAAGGGAGATAACATAAGTGGTGGGAAAAGCTACATGACTTCAACCACATATTGGATGGCTATAGTTGCAGGGAGACTGTTTTCTACCATATAAGAGTCTCTTGGGCCACTAGCCACAAGGTGAGGAACTGTGGGGGAGGGAGCAAAGCGTGACTATGGAATGGTAGGTGCTTTTGGGATAAGGGGAGAGGGCCCACTGGTTCTGCCCACTCTGGGTGAATATGGGGCACACTAGAACCTTGAGAAGGGAGGGCCAGCTCTGTTGCAAGAGTGGGTTCCTGATGATAAAGCCAGGCAAACCCCACAGCCCAAAGTCCCCAGCCATGTCCAACAGCCCAGGCCAGCTTCCTCATAGTCCCAGCCCGTGTTTAGCAATGCCCAACAACTCCCCCTTTGTTTTTAAAATGGGGCAATGTCATCTTGGGTAAGTTTTTTGTGGCTTACTGTGGGTCCAGTTAGAGCCAGATGATGTATAAGGACCCAATTGGTCAAGTTTATTTATATTGTTTGAGCCCTAATTTACACATACAGGGAATTGTGCAAGATAGTCTGAATAATACTTAAACCTACTTTTTTGAATAATGGCACATCCAGAAGCTATAGACTGTTACTAGAAAAATTTCATTGCCTGGGATGGGATGCCTCCCAGTGAGTTGTTGGCCAAGGAGGTCCCGGTAGCCTGCAAAACATTAAAGGCTATTTCCAAGGCCCTTGATTTCCCTTGAGAAACAGATAGTAAGACCCTATTGCTGAAGACATCTCTTGCCTGAGAGGCAAGGTCACTGAGAAAGCAAGCTGGTGCTTAGCAGAAAACCTTCTCCCTATAGACCAGCCAACTGAAAGCTGGAAAAAGCTGCACTACATGCAGCAGCATGGGAGACAGAAGTCATCAGCAGTGAAAACAGTGGACACTGGAAAATTCAAGTTTGGCCATACAGGCCCAATGACTGAACGGGTGCAATAGTGGCATGTCTGCTCTTAGGGTAACCAACTGCTCCCTAATTGGACTGAAGGTCTGCTCTATGGGAAGGAATATATGCCTGGTACTGAAAAAAACTAAACAAAAGTCTATGGCAGGGGAGGTCATGAGCCTTAGGGGTATAAAGCCTGCTCTTGTCTGACTAAGTGTATATATTATTCCCACCAAGCTACCCTGAAAGCACTACACTTAATGTTCATATTCACATATTAATGCTACTGTCACTTCTGGTTAGAGAAGCTTCTCTTTTCAGATGGCTATGTCCACTGGGATGACCCAAAAGGCAACATAATGCTGAGAAGAAGGGATGGAGGAGTTTCCAGCACTGAAAAACCTCTGTCACACCCTGCAAGGCTCAGGGCCCATTGCAGAAGAGGGGGTGGAAAGAATGTAAGAGCCAAAGGAAGGGTACGAATCCTTACAATGCAACTGTCCAGACAGAAATTGGCCTTGAGATCTATGACCTTGCAGTGCCTACCAATACCTTCACAAGAGAGACTAATGGAGAGAGGGAGGGGATATGACAGAGAATGGAGTTCTAAAGGGGAATGGGGGGAGGGGAGGAAATACCATGTTTTTTTTTTTTTTTTTGTATGTAAGTATAGAAGTTTTCAATAAAAAAAAGATTAAAAAAAAAAAAAGAGTAGTAGCAGGGTGCTTGATGCCAATAGTAGCTAAACGAAAAGCTGAGCACAAAACTGTTTGGGAGATAATTTTTGTAATGTGCTCTGTAAGGCATCAAAAAAATCCTTTTGCTGCCTTACCAGGATCACCAAAAGACAAGTGACTATGTGAAATAACAGATATTTCCTTTTGTAAACTTTGTACATCTATGCTGAGACTTTTATGATTCCAAATACCCCAAATATGATTTTTAACTTTCCACCATTCAGTAGTGGTCCCATTGAAGGGTAGAGGAATAACACATATGAATTGATAAATAATACCAACTGCAGTTGAGCCACCAGATTGGCAACCCATCTTCCTAAATACATAACAACGTCCTCTATAGCATCTAACTGGACTAACACCTTTTTATCAATATCTGTCTGTGATGAAAGGGCTTGAGACACATTTTTAGTTAGTTCATTAAAATGATCAGCTGTCTTCATTGATTGTGCTAGGGATATTGTTGCCATGGTGGAAGAGGTGATGATGGTGATTGTAGCAATGATCCCCCAAATTAGCCATTCTATGAATCTTCTTTTTCATGTCATCAATCTTTGAACACTTGAGCTCTGAAGCTGAAATACCAGGGCTCAGTCTTTTTGACTGGCATAATTAATTAAGGAGGCTGCATGACAATAAAGACTACATTGGAGGAGTAGTATGCAGCTGTGCCTCCCTTAGAATTGATATAATTGGTGATATACATTGGATACAACTAAGATAGTAAATCCCATTTTGGTGATTGACCCACCCAGGCCCAACTATGAAAAGGCAAGGTAGGTGCAGACACATTTGAAACTTAATATGATTCTCTTTTAGGGGTAACTACTACTTTTCATAATTCTGGTTGAGCCCCCCCCCCTTGGAGGCTCAAGATGGGTGGTATCTCTGATTGTTTGCCTTCCCAGGGTCCCATTTGTAATCTTAAGTTATATTTATTTTGGTATCCACCATCCATAATTAATGGGTGGTTTGTATACATCATATACCATCACTCATGATACCTATTGCTTGAAAAGCAGATAGGCAGCTCTGCTGTGAGAGAGGTCTAGTTCATTGGTTTAGTCGCTTCTTGCAAGAATTCTAGTTCATAATTGGCAGTGGTAAGGGAAGCATTGGAAAATATTTTAGATAGGAGTTCTTCCCAAAGAGCAGCCCTAGCTAGAGGGAGTCAGGTACATAAGCCCAATATACTTGTTGAGCCTGTGCTACTTTTAAGGTCAGGATAGCAAGTAAGGATATAAACAGAGTCTCTGGCAATACAGGCTGTTGTGAATTTCATACAGCATGACTCCCTGTTGGCACAGGGCCTCAGTTTGGCCCCAGGCTGGCATGTTTTCCTCCTGGGTGGCCTGGAGGGTTCTTCTTTTCTGTTTTTTGTGATGAAGGGCATGCTTTCATTTGAGTTTCAGGTGAGCCATCTCCTTGGTCAGTGGGGTTGAATTGGACATTTCTAGCTGGTACCCAAATATATTTGCGTTGGTCTTGTGGGAAGACACAAGCAAATCCTCTCCCCCTTGTGAGGAGGGAGTCAGGCCCTTTCCATTTTCCATCTAGAGGGTCTCGCCATGGTACATGGATGGGGGGAGTGATTTTTTTGTGTGTTACAATGAAGGGCGATAGAGGGATGTTGGGAATTTTTGTATATGTGAAAAATATTTACAGAGGCCAGTGCCATAGCCAGTTGGAGGTTTGGTGGATAGTTATTAGTCTGTTGTTTTTTAAGTTGGTTTTTAAGTGTCTGATGTGTCCTTTCTATTATGCCTTGGCCCTGAGGGTTGTGTGGAAATCCTGTATGGTGTGTGATTCTCCTTTGTACACAGAATGTTTTGAATGAGGAGCTGATAAAAGTTGGGCCATTATCAGTTTTTATTTGGTGAGGGATGCCCATGATGGTGAAGGTGGATTTTCTCCTGTCTGTGCCATGGCCCACATGAAGTGGGAGTATGTATCCACCATTAAAAATACATATTTTTGGCCACTGAATTGGGGCACATTGGTGAAATCAATCTGCCAGAAGGCATTAGCTTTGAGGCCTCTGGTTGGTGCCCATAGTCTGGAGAGTTGGTGTGGTGATTAATGAAGCTCAGGAGTGGCAATTTTTAAGGTACATAGGAGCAGACTTAGGGATTTGGGGAAAGCTCTTTGAGTTTTTCATGGGTATTAGCATGGAATTTTTCAGCCTCCTCAAGAATGGTTAAGAAGGTATCTGCCAAGCTTCCATCTGAGGCCACCTGATCTGCTAGCTCATTTCCCTCTGAATGGGGGCTAGGCAGGGGGCTGTGGGACCTTATTTGTTGTACATATAAAGGGGCTTTTCTCTTACAAATGAGGTTATAAACTTTTATCAGTAGCGGGAAAAGGGGGATTTCATCTAGCCAGATATGTGAGTGAGCAATCCAAGGGAGCAAGTTAACAGCATATATACTATCTGAGAAAAGATTGAAAAGGCCATGTTCCTCTAATAGTGCCAGATAAATGCCATATAATTCTTTGTATTGTGGGGATATATCAGGAAGCTACCTAAAGCAATGGTGGGGGTTGATCCTGTGGGTGGTAGAGAATTGCAGCTGCTTCCCTTTTTCCCCATCTGTAAAAATGTGGGGGGCCCTCTGGGGATGGGTTTTCTTGACAAAAGGCTGGGTGGGAGCCGTTTTAAGAGGGGTTTTGCAGGGATCCATTTTTCATTAGGATAATGGTTGTCAATTTGACCAGGGAAGCCCAGTAGACTGATTGCAAGTGGAGAGTGATTCCTGAGTAGCCATTGTATGTCAGAGAGCAGCAAGGGGGTTATGATAGTGTCAGGTTCTTTGACTAAGGATTGCAGGGCCTGGTCTCATTAGGTTCTAATCATGGTCACAAGGGCATCAACCTCTGTTCATATGAGTGGGGTTCCACTTATAGAGGTGTGGAGCCATTCTAGGACACCTTGGGGTTGATATAGTGTACCCATAATTGTCAGGGAAGAGTTAAATATTAAATATTGGATCAGCTGTCTGGTGAGTATCAGGCAAGACCATATCAGAAAAGATGTTATTAATCTTGGTTAATGCCTGTTTTGCTTCTGGGCTTAGGGAGTGGGAGGAGGGGTCCTTATCATCCTTTAACATAGCAAATAGGAGCTGTAGATCACTGGTAGGGATGGAGAGCCATGGCCGAAGCCAGTTGAGGTTTCCCAAAAAGCTCTGGAGTGAGGCTAGTGTGAGCTTTTGGGGGAAAGAGAGGAAGGGTTTTAGGGGCTGGGCAGAAGTAAGGGAGAGTTCCTTTCCCAGAAAGGGTATGGGTGGGATTAATTGGATGTTATTTGGGGTGATTTTAAAGCCTGCCTCAGTAGGGGAAGGTAGAAATTGGTCTCTTAATTCTATTGGTGTAGTGGAGGACTCTTTCCAAACAAGAATATCATCCATGTAATAATAAATGTTAAGGCATTGTTTTAAATGAGGCCTTAATGCTGTAGCAACCACCTCCCATACAATACTTTTGAGGAGGTGGTCCCTGGCAGTAGGGTCAGGGAGTTTTCTTTCTAAATTGGTCCTTGTTTTTAAAATGAAATCATAAAACATTTATTCTGGTTTTTGGAAAAGAAACAGGAGGGAGGAGGTATTGTCTTGGGAATTGGAGGGCAAGGTCAGTCCATCCCAAGCCTGGAGTGTGTAAAGATGGACCTGGTCATAGAACCCTGGGGGTTGTCAGGCTTGTTCAGCCCCAGTGGAGAAACCACCTTGTCCAAACATTTCATCAAACCCCAGGGGCCATTTTATTTATTTTGCTTTCTTTTGGAAGCATTTCTGTTGGAAGCATTCATCTCTGTAGAGAGCCTCCCATTGGAGAAATAAGGGGCTAGGCAGTGATGAGTGGCAGATATCTTGGCAGTCGTGGGGAGTGTTAAGAAAGCCCTGCAGGCTCTGGAGCAGGTATTTAGTCCAAGGTGTGTGGACCCCATCCTCCCTGACTGCTATCCTGAGTTCTTTTAGGTTATTTGCTGATATGGATAGCAGTCTAAGGGCCAAGCTCAAGTTGGTTAACATGAAAGGCTGTGACTTCTTGATTGTAAACAGCCTGGTTGTTATCTCCAGTTTCACAGAGCTGTTTGGTGTGGGGCCTCTTGGGAAAGCTCCGATTAGGGGAATTCATCATGTTAGGGTTTTTCTGTTCCAGTAGGAAGTGTTCAGGGGGTCAGATAGGATCAGGGGGTGGATATGGTGTAGGGTGTATAGAGGGGGGTGGAGTGACCCTTTTTTCAACTTCTTCTTTTGCTTTCTCTAAGGAGCTGGGTTCTTTTGCTTTTTCTAAGGAGCTGAGATCTTTTCCTTTCTCTAAGGAGCTGAGATCTGCCCCTGGGCGGCCCTCATCACTGTTCTTATCAGAGTCATTGTCTGACTTGGGTGAAGAAGCATTTTTTGAGGGGCTGATACATTGTCTAACAGCTGCAATAATGGGTAGAAAAGAGAGGAAGGGGGTTCCCCTCTTGGATTTTCCATCTTCTGGATAGATATGCTATTCAGATTCATGACTCTGGGACATAGAGGTCCCCAGGAATGACCCAAGAGGCTATTTGAAGGACTTCTTCCCAAAATGAATTGGCCTCTTTCTGAGAGAGTTTTATGCCCCTAATTTTAAGAAATGCCCTCAATATGCTGATTTGGGATTCCTTTTGATGGGAGGTAGTGTTTCCCATGATAGAGAAAGACCAGAAACATCTTAGGGTACTGTGGCACCACAGGGGATTTCCAAAGGTACAAATGCAAGCCTTTCTGCAAGTTTAAGAGATGGGTGACTGCCCTAGAGACTTTTACTGGTTGATGTGTTACCAGTTTGTTGATCACAAAGAGAAATAGATTGAAGGTTGTTACCAACACCTGAGTCTTCAGTTAATACCAGAGTGAGGCCCTGGCCAAAAGATGTCAGTTGCCCTTTGACCTTGATCAATCCCACACAATGGCATGAACCAGAAGGAAAAGGAGAAAAATAGCTTCCCTCTGATGGGGGAAAGAGAGATCTGCCTCTCTCTTATGGAGAAAGGAGAAACCTTCCTCTCTCTCATGGAAAGAAGAGCCTGCCTTCCTCTGATGGAGGAAGGAGAAACCGAAACTGGCCAGCCCTCGATGGGGAGGCGACCACAGGGGGTCGTTAACCCCAAGGGGAGGATATCCCTCAAACCCCATGTTAGGGGACAGCTGTGAGTAATCGCTGTTCCTGGAGATTGTTGGCCACCAACGTCCCAGGCACAGGAGTAGTTGAGGGGAAACAGGGTCTTGGAGTGGGTAAGTGTGGTGGGCAATGAACCACCCAGGAGATGGTCTGATGGATAGCATGCTCTTGTTTATTCAAAAGGCAAATGGGTTTTTTAACACTTGAGAAAGGTTGAGAAGGCACATACAGACTATAAGGTGATTGGATACATAGATTTATAGGTTGCTATCTAATTTGCTGGTGTTGGAAGGCAGAAGTTGTGAGGGAGAGGCTGCAAGGGAGATAACAGAAGTTGTGGTAAAAGCTACATGACTTCAGCCACATATTGGATGGCTACAGCTGCAGGGAGACTGTTTACTACCATATAAGGGTCTCTTGGGCAAAGCCTAACTATGGAATAGTCAGTTACTTTTAAGATAAGAGGTGAGGGCCCACCCTTTCTGCCCACTCTGGGCAAAGATGGGATACACTACAACCTTAAGAAGAGAGGGCCAGCTCCATTGCCAGAGTGAGTTTCTGACAATAAGGCCAGCTGCAGCCCCCATAGCCTAAGGGCCCCGGCCATGTCCAACAGCCCAGGCCATCTTCCTTATAGTCCCAGCCTGTGTTTAGCAATGCCCAACAACAACAACAATAATAAAAATAACCAAGAACATAAAATAATTTAAAAATTACATATTAAAAAATAAATAAGAAGAAACAGAAAAAGAATAGGCTTTATATAAAAATTCTAGTTGCTTTATAATACGAAAAGCACACAATGCCCACAGCCAGTTAAAGATTCACAGGCACATAGAAAATATGACTGTGTGAAAAATGTGATTTATAGTGTTGCTCTTTGGTTTCTTCCCTAACACACACTTTCACATATTTTCTTTGTTAATCTTGCGTTGATTTATGAATGCTAATTACTCATTTAAAGAATCATATTTTAGGCCTGTAAAGATTGCTCAGTGGTTAAGGTGTTTACCTGCAAAGCGTAAGGACCAGGTTCAGTTCCTCAGTACTCAAATAAAGCCAGATGCACAAGGTGGCACATGTGTCTGGAGTTTGTTTACAGTGGCTAGAAGCTCTGGCTTGACCATTCTCCTCCCCATGCCCATCTTTTTCTCTTTACCTGCCTCTTTCTCTCTTTAAAATAAATAAATATCTTTTTTTAAAAAAATTATAATTTAATGGCTAATTTTTCTTTTCTAATTTATTGATTTATTCAATTACATATTTTCCTTTCATTTTCAAGATTAACTTATTGTCCATTCCTGAATTTCTTGAAATTTTGTGCTTATCAATTTGCAATCATTTAAATTTTCTCATATATAAAAGCAAGACTATTTTTCTTAGCCATGAACTATTTTAATTATCTCATATTCAATTTGTTATTTTCTTTTTATCCTTTTGTGTATCAACAGATTATTTAGAAACATGTACTCTAGTTAACAAGAGGTTGAGTATGTTTTGATTATCTATTGTTATTTATTTCCATCTTAAATATGGATTACCTCCTCAAGACTTTGTATCTGGAGTTTTGATCTTATATCTAGTACCAGCAAGAACCATCACATTAAAGGTGGATTGTCTGCAGTGCACAGTTTCAATTTCTTGAAAAATTTTTCCCACAAGTCTTGGTTGCCACAATAGTTTTCTAATACTGCTTCACAGTTTTACTTATTTAGAATATATATATATTGCTTTCATTAGTTGTTTTCAGCAAGTGTTTAGGTCTGGATAAAATTACAGCCTATTGACCAAGGCTTCATATTTAACTTAACATTCATAAATTAGTTTTATTTTTCTGGAACATAATCTCCTAAATATACATGTTTTACCCTTGAAAAAATACAACTTCCTCTATTTTAAATACTCCCGTTTTCAATAGTGGTCTGCATTACACACAAATAGATCATAGGTTCAGGAAAGAAGGGAACAGTATCTCACTGGTTATAATTGTCCACAGAAATCAATTTTTATACAATTGATCAAGAAGTTAAAGGGCAGAATGAAACATTGGAAGAGAGGATAAAACGACCCCAGGTGAAATTGGGAAATTGTGACCTATTATATGGAAAATAACTAAAACCTTTAGACTGGAGACATGGCTTAGTGTTACCCAAAGCCAAAGGACCCAGGTTGGATTCCCCAGGACCCACATAAGCCAGATGCACAAAGTGGTGGATGTGTTTGGAGTTTGTTTGCAGTGGCTGAAGGCCCTGGTGTGTCCATTCTCTCTCAATCTGCCTCTCTCTCTCTCAAATAAATAAAAAACTAAAATATGTATAACTAAAATCTTTGTTGAGGAGAATAATGAATATCACCCCACTTTTTCCATTTCCTATATTTTCCGACTCTGCCAGTGTACAGACTATAACCCTTGTCAAAATAAGTAGAAAGAGTTGGGGCACCACTAATAATTTTCCCCTATTTTATTTATCCAAACTAACAAATATCTCTATTATATTCCTTAGCAAAAAGCAGATTTTATTGGAACAGTGTCATTGGGAAATAAGGATTGATGCATTTTTATCAATATTTCTTACCCAGTTACATCTTGTGATTTTGTGTATGGCACAATACAGGCCTGGTCCTAGCCAGACTGCATGGCAAAAGACAACAGGAAATGGCTTCTGTAAAAATGGTGTTTTGCGCAGGCGTGATGTGACAACAGTTACAGCCCCATGCTCGCGAGAAGCCTACTATGAGATGTCCTGTCCAGAGACAAGCTGTCATTGGTCACCAAAAGGGGACCGCCCCATACAAGGATTAACAGCCCCTTAAAACCCATGTGCACTTCCTGAATAAACGAGTTTGTGGATTCTCGCTCCCACTTTCACCCAACTCCCGGAGTCTGTGTCGTGACTCCGCTCTGCTCACCCCAATTCGGCAGAGACCCTATTGTCCCTGCTCACCCCAATTCGGCAGAGACCCTATTGTCCCTCCTGAGCTGGCCTTGGGGGGGACCCCAACAATTTTGCGTAAAATTTCCATCAACAGTGATATTATGAAAAGCTATGGTGCATGCTGGTAATGCAAACTTTAAGCATTTACACTCAATTAGTTAATTTATCGCCTAAAAGTAAGTATTGATTTTTAATGGTTTTATAAATCTATTTATGCTTCTGTGAATTACGAGGAAGTGTGTTTATTGTAAATCATCTAAGAAGTAAAATGATTTTAATCTTTAAAAATAGCAAACAATTTCAGTTGGCTGAGAAGTGCAAAAATATGTTCCATTAGAATGATTTCCATGCTAATAATTATTTATTAATAACTTTTGAATTTGGATTTAAAAAATCTCTGATTTCCAACCACCAGCAATGAATTTCTTGAATTGTAATAAAAGCTAAATCACACATCAATGATTTGTTTTCTCCTAATCCTACCACAAATGATAGTAGGATAAATACTCTAATTATCCAAGTTGACCAGACAAATATGACTTTACCTCTCATTGTGGAATATGTGGACTGATTTTGCATATTTTGGTTTCTGTTTCTTTAAATGGATCACAAACCATTTAGAAATATTTCTATGTGTATGTATAGTGCTTCCTTTATATTTTAAAAATATCATTAAAACTAGTCTAATATATTCTTAATTCACAAAAAAGTAGCTCATTTCAGATATCTATTAAAATTATAAATGTATGCCATTAATAGGACACATTGATTTTCAGTAACAGTATAGGAAACATGCTTTCATGGCAATTGCACTCAAAGAATATATTTCCTACATACTTCTGAAAAGGTAAGAGTCTTACCTACATCTGGACAAAGGACAGCATGGCCTCCCATTATGTTGAGCACACGTTGTAATGCAGTAATGGTCCTAGCCTGCTTACTAAGGCTAGACTGTTCAAGGAAATTCACTGAAAAATTGATAGTCTTAAAGACACATATCCAAAGCCTTTATGATTTTCTTTAATTTCTTATCCTCTAAGTCTATCATCAAGCTCAGTTTGAGGTTTGGGAAAAAAGAAATGGAGTACAGTGTCTACAAACTTCAGGCACTGCTATTATTTATGGCTGAGGAATGCAGAGAACCTATTTTTGAAAAATGAAAACAGTGTGCAAGAACTGCTTGTGATTGCATGTGCATGTGTGTAGAAATAAAGAATATGCATATATATGCATGTACTTTGTATGTATCAATTCATCTATGTGAAATGGTTTAGATGAAATCTCTTGTTTTCTGTCAAAGAAGGAGACTATTCTCGCACTCCTTTCCCAGCTAATGTTGACCTTACAATTGTTTTTGGTGAACAGGTTATGACCATTAGATAATTAAATAGCTGATTATCTCCTTTAGTCCCTACTCTGCAGGAAGGCACAGCAGTACTTTGCCTGGGAACAGTAGCTGCAACAGCTGTGTTTGTAGATGACATCCAAATGGCAATGCAGATAGAAGACTATTTGAAGTTTCTCATCATGCAGAGATGAAAGGCTGCAGAATAATCCTGCTAGGTCTCTTGGTATCATTAATTAGCAGCAGAGTTAAGGCTAGTATATATTGTAACTCCCTTAAGTCAAAGTTATTTCTATTTTATTTGCAGTGTTCAAAAATGGAAAAAAATTCCACAGAACACAGCAAAATGCTTCATATTTTATGAATAGGAGAAAAGTGACCTTTTGTAATTAAAACTAAGTAAGTGGATGTTCAGTGGGTTTTGACTTAAGGGAAGTTGTGCCCTTCCTCTGGGCTTGGTTCCTTCCTGACTGCCTTCAAATATTCACTATTTGGCACTTCTTTAACAGTATGCATAATTAGGATTTTAAGCATGTTTTTGTAGATTAGCAAGAAGAAATCCTCAAATTTGTGGTTAATTTCAAATATACTTTTGGTCTAAAATGAACTCACATGCTTCCTATTTCCACATTTCTGTTCCCAGCCACCCTTTTTGCACCTTCCCATTTCACATAAACACAAACCCACAGTGCTACTGGATTATGCCACTGCCATCTGCCAACAGAGTCCCTATAGAAGATGTGTCTGGAAAGGTCTAGTCTGAACAATATAGTTTTCTTAAGGGCAATGCATCCTAAATAGCTGCATAATAGGTTGTGATTTGATCTAAAAAGCAACAGTTGTGCAGGGGATGGGTAATAAAATGTGATTTCGGGAATCAGACAAAAGAGAAAAACTAGCCAGCAGGAATTTCTGTGATATTTTATTTTTGTTCAAACAGTTAATTTAAGCTGGGAGTGGTGGTACACACTTTTAATTCCAGCACTCAGGAAGCAGAGGTAGGAGGATTGTCATGAGTTCAAGGCCACCCTGAGATGATATAGTAAATTGTCAGCCTGAGCTACAGTGAGACCCTACCTTGAAAAAAACAATTTTAAGTTAATTTAATAGACACCCAGCTATTTTATATTGAATATAAATTTAAAGAAATCATTAATATGATTAGAGGACAAGCAGTCAGAGAAAATGCTTCCTAGGTTTCTAAAGTGTTATAAGATCTGGGTGAGTACATAGATATTTATTCATTGAACAGATAGTTCTTGAATGTTTATTACATATCTTGTACCATTCTATGCAACAGGGATATTAAAGCGAATAAATATGTCCTTACAGAACCTCCAACCTAATAACTAGAGAAGACAGTCTATACAAAAAAAAAAAAAAAAAAAGAGGAGGGAACTGGGCATGGTGGCTCACACCTATAATACCAACACTAGGGAGGCTGAAGCAGGTGGATTGTCACAGTGAGACTCTGTCTCAAGAATATGAAAATACATAAATTCATACATAAATTATTTTAAAAAGAGGTAGGAAGAATGGCAGGAGAAGTGAGGAGTGGCGTACTGGAGTGTGACTTTCTGATTTATCCTAGGGCAGTAGGAAGACATCATTTAAAATTACAAGAGGGAGATGATTGAAGAACAAGTCTCTTCATGAGTAGAGCATTTCTATTGTTTACACAGGGATCCTTTGGTTTCCTCACAGGTGCAGAAGAAGGAAGAACCTCCCCCAAGGCTCTGTAGTTATTGACTCTGAGGTCCACATGACAAAAACTAACCTACAAATTTAAAAAACGGCTGTTTATGAATGTTCAGTGCTTACAAGTCACATGATATTAGCTGCAGAAGCAGAGTTGCTATTGTCTCCTGTTTCCCACAGGACTGGTAGTACTTTATATCAGACGTACTACTGATTTGAGCTTCATGATTCACTACAGACGATGAAAGGCTAAATGTTACAAAGCATTTTGAACATCAGCCTTCTGACTGATGAGCCCAGAGACAGAAAGAGAGAGAGAATCATAACTGAATATAATCAGAGGGCTGCAATTTCCCTTATCCAATCAATAATTTTTCATCAATTGTCTTGAAGGTTAATGTTGCATATGAAAAATTTAACTCCATCTTGTCTTTAAAGAACTATTGGAAGTCTTGTGTTATTAGTGTGGATGCAGCTGATGTAAGGATTCATAAAAGTTTCTGGAGATAGTAATGGAGTGGAGCACAAAAACCCTGCTAATCAAAGAGAGGTTTAATTCCCTTCCACAAAGAAGTCAGAAATCTGAAAGCAAGAAGTATTCTGGAAACCAAAAATGAGTATTACAGATCAAGTACAGAGAAACTTGTTTTCCTATCTACTCTTTCTAGGCATGATACCATTCTTGGGGCATTTCATTCTCTGTGCCCTATAATGGAAACCAGAGAATACTCAGGTCCCTTGCCCTCAACTGGATGGATTGTCCTCATGAAAGAAAAAAATGAAGGGAGTGTTTAATCACCATCATCTTCCTGTGTGTTGCTACTGTTTCAAATCACTGGTAGAAGTCCAGCCTTCCCCAGAGTTCTAGGATCCCAGTTTCTCTTCTTTAAGCCCCAATGAGGACATTATTGCTGGTCTCTGGCTGCTTCCACATGTAACCTCCTTGAAATGCTAATTACACCTAAGTGGATCATTTAGAAAAATCGTTTTTTCATACAACCTTTTGGAGGATACTTTTGATCCCCAAGTGACCAACCCACATTTTAAGAACTGATGGTGGATCATAATGAGAATAAACACATTGATTCTCATGAGGTTACAGTTTTATCTATTATCATCAGGGCCTGTGGAAACTGCCCTTTTACAAAGATCTTGGTAAATGATCTTAAACTATATAGGGAGAAGTGAACAGGGTTCCTGCTCCTGAATCATTTGCTTTAGCTTCTGGGCACTTCTCTGGAAATAGCAGGTGCCACAACAAAGGAAAGGGGAATGTGGGGCAGGGCTTGAAATTACAGGGTTCCTAAACTAAGGGTCAGCCATAACACAAATAGAGCCAGAACATTTCACTACTTCATGCAGTGGAGTCTTGGCATTATTATCTAGGCTTCTGCAAACCAGTAATGAGAATACAAAGTCTAGAGATCCATAAGTAGAATCTGAAATTCCTCCATATTCTTCCAGGAGTGAGTTTGAAAACTTCCTGAAACAGCTCGGGGTAATTATAGGAAATCTATCTAAACTTTCAAAAGGAGCTTGAAAAAAAGAAATAAATAAACCGGGGCTGGAGATATGGTTTAGCAGTTAAGGCGCTTGCCTGCAAAGCCAAAGGACTGAGGTTCAACTCCCCAGGACCCACATAAACCAGCTGCAGAAGGTGGCATGTGCATCTGGAGTTTGTTTGCAGTGGCTGGAGGCCCTGGATCACCGGTTTTCACTCTTTCTAATAGATAAATAAAAATAAAACATTAAAAAATAAGCCCATTAGGTTTGACTATTTTAACAGGCACATAATTTAAATTGATAGAATCAAATACTTCATTTAAAAATTTTGTTTATTTGTATTTATTTGAAAGTGGCAGACAGGGAAAGAAAGAGGCAGAGAGAGAAAGAGAGAGAGAGAAAGAAAGAGAGGGAGAGAATGGGCATGCCAGGGCCTCCAGCCACTGCAAACGAACTCCAGATGCATATGCCCCTCGTGCATCTGCTTTACATGGGTACTGGAGAATTGAGCCTTGAACCAGCGTCCTTAGGCTACACAGGCAAGTACTTAACTGCTAAGCCATCTCTCCAGCCTCAAATATTTCACTTTAAAATTAGCAGTTTATAGTGTTTGTACCTGGATTTGATTTGATAATGAATACCTTGAACCAAAACCTTTCTGTTGCCCTCAAATAGGACCTGAGGGAGGCAGTGAACATTTAGAAGGTTTGTCAAATTGCTCTGGCTATTTGACTCGAGGCTAGAATTCCTTGCACTTTCCCACGTGAGATCAAACAGAAATCTGCAAGATGCTAACTGCCAGCCACATCATATTTATGAGCTAGTGGGCAGGCAATTTTGTGGCCTAAAGCTGATGACATTCCTGAACAGGCTCAATGATACATAACTGAAGGTCATTCCAATGACAGGGAATGAAACAATCAATGTCTTGGTCTCTGCATCTGTTATTTTCTCCTTTCTATGAACAATTGCCTCTCCAGAAGCAACTTGTGGAAGTACAGTTTATTTTTTCTTATGTTTGAAAAGGAAGCTTCACATCGGGGAAGGACTGGTATCAGGAGTGGGAGCCAAGCTAGTAACAGAGGAAGGCAGGAAGCAGAGAGCAAACAGAAAGTGGGGCTGGGCCAGACAAACTTAAGGCCTTCCACCACTGACCCACTTCCTCCAGCAAGACTTTACCTAGTAGATATTCCACAACCTTCCCTAACAGCACTACTTTGTTGTGGATAAATCAAGTACATGAGCCTATGAGGTACATTTCATATTCAAGCCACATCAATCATAAAGGAATTTAGCAGGCAATTCTGTTCTTTTAAGAAATACTGGATAGTCTTGGGACTAGTGAGACAATAGTTTGGTTCTAAAGTATTAGGTTGTGTCATTCAGGATCCTAAATACCTCTTTGTTATTATCAATTAGCTAAATGAGGTTAAAAATTAGTCTCTATCAGATTTATGTAAGTCTTGCCATTGATGATGTACTCACATGGATGTACATGTGGTTGGAATAAGAAGCTATACTAGGCACTTTTCTGAGTACTATGATCTAAAACCTGACAAGAAGCAAATTAAACTCATAAAGGCTGAATTTTTCTAACAATATGAGGGTATACACCATTCCAACAGCATTTAGAAGGACACCAAAAATGAATGAAACTCTATTCTTTAATTGCTTAGCACTGTTGGGCACATAGTAGGTGATTATTAAATAATACTTTGTACTACTTAAGCATTAATAATAATAACAAGCAAGTGTAAAATTGTATGACATTCAGGCAACATTATGGAGACTAATATGAAAGCTTGCAAAAACTTGCCTTTCATGTGGGAATTTGGTTTGGGCTTAGTGACACCAATGGGTTCTCTACTTTGTCATTGTGTTGCTGGCTCTGGATGGCATTGCTAATACGATGTTCTCCAGATCATCCTATGAATATGAGCACTGGTGGGTTCTGGAAATCTGGCTCTAAAAAATTCTCTTATAAAATTTTTTATGTAGGAACTATTAGGGAATTAGTAGCAATATTACTAGATAGTATTAAAATAAATTAGACTTACAAAAGAGAACATGTGTGAGAGCTGTGTGATAAAATTAAAACTATAGAAAAAAATATATACAATCAATTAAAACAGTAATAATGTGTATTGTGTGATTCTTGTCTTGCTTGAAAGCATATATTGAGAACATTATTAATCAGATTTTATTTTATTTATTTATTTTTTGAGGTAGGGTCTCACTCTAGCTCAGGCTGACCTGGAATTCACTATGTAGTCTCAGGGTGGCCTCAAACTCACGGTGATCCTCCTACCTCTGCCTCCCGAGTGCTGGTTTTAAAGGTGTGCTCCACCATGCCTGGCTAATCAGATTTTATTAACTACAATAGTAAACACGCCATAATTAGTGTCTTATTCCAATTAAAATGAGGGATACCTTTTATCTGCACCCAGTCTGGTCATTAGTGGTGGATAGGATCTGGTTGAAGGGTTCTGTTTCAAATAGTCAATGTGAGGGTTAAACTGGATTGTCAATTAGGGCATTAAGAAAGAACACTTTGGGTGTGTCTGTGACGGTGTTTCCGGAGAGGATAAACTAAATGGAGGAGACCTGACCTGAATGCATGGCACTATACCATAAGTTGTGGTCCTGTACTGAATAAAAAGGTAAAAACAGTAAAGATAGCTGAGCACCGGCATTCTCCTCCCTTTGCATCCTTGTTGGAGTACACATCAAGCTGCTCTCATGGCTGTCCTTTACGAACATGATGCACTCTATTCCTCTAACCTGTAAGCCAAAATAAAGCATTGCCTCTTAAGTTGTATTTGGCCATTGCATTAATAAAAGTAAATAACATACTTAGGGAATAAACTTAAATTTTTCTGAAAAAAAGTCTCTAGTAGATTTAAAGGAAAGAGAAAAATTAAACAACCACATGCTAGCCAGAGCCATGTCACAGGGACCAACCTAATTCACAGAGTTAGAATTGTCTTCCATGTCCCAAGTGGAATGTAGATGTGATCAAATATCACATTGTTCCTGCCATGTTTTGCTCCATTGTCATCAAATGCATATTCTCCTGTATGGAATCATTTACATCCACCACCCTAGGAAGAAAACACAGAGGTTCAGATTGTTTCCATACTGGTTTAAAATCTACAAATACTTACAGGTACTCTCCAGCAAGAGGCCTTAATGCCTCCAGACAGGCATGAACCTAAGACACAAGTTATTTTTCACTCCAGCTCAAAAACACCAGTATTACATGGCAGATGAGGAAATGAAGTTACATTAAATCCATTATATGGTAAGGGAAATGTGTGAGGTGTTAAACAGTTGTAAGGCTGTGAGTATCCCATGGTGCATTCATTATAAACTTTTCAGAAGTACTATAAGACAGTTTCTTAATAAGACTGCATGTTTCATGATTCTATATAGCTTCTGCTTCTCACTTCAACTTTCCTCCATGGCTGTGTCTGAAGTGGGCATTCACAATGTGCCTTTCTTATGGTGGGACAATTTACGAGCAGGTTCCTGGTTATTGAGAGTTGGGACAAAGGAGCAAAGAAATTTTATTATAGCTTTTTTTTTTTTAGGCAATATATTTGTTACACACAATTAAAATGCTCTTGAAGTTTTCTTCTAGTCACTTCAATAAATCAATATTCAATATTAAGCACATTTTCAGTCAAATTCTCAGTATCTGGTACCCTTCAGCCTTACCATACCTTTCCCCTTCATGGTACCCACTTTATATCTGAAGATTTCTAAGACCACAACATTAATTAAATATTTGCCAAAACACTATGTTTTAAGAAGGTCTTGCTTTCAAAGGCATTCATCATCTGATATCCTACTGCAAGAGCAGTAGGATTGAATGGTTAGACAAAACATAAGAGATTTAGCCATTCTCCAGTCCATTTCATTAATATGTGAAAATTGACTGCCTATCTGTAAGCTCTTCCTTACAATATGTGGCAAGATCATTGCATCCCCATGTGTGTGAATATCACCTGTGATCACTACAGCCCCATATGTGTGATTATTTACTGAGAAGAAAACCATTAGAATTTTGATGGGATTGAATTAAATGTGTAGATTGCTTTTTGGTAAGGTTGACATTTTCACAATATTTTATGCTTCCAATCAAAGAACATAGGATGTCTTTCCATTTCCATTATGTCTTCTAAAATTTCTGTCTTGAGTGTTTTAAAGTTTTCATTGTAGACATCCTTCACTTCCTTGGTTAGGTTTATTCCAAGCTACTTTTTTTTTTTTTTGAGGAAATTGTTAATGGGAGTGATTCCTTGATTTCATCCTCAGCATACTTGATGTTAGTATGTATGAAGGCTACTGATTTCTCTGTGTTTATTTTGTATCCTGTTACATTGCTATAAGGGTTTATCAGCTCTAACAGTTTGGTGGTAGAGTCTTTAGGGTCCTTTATGTACAGAATCGTATCATCTGCAATTAATAATTTGATCTCCTCCTTTCCACTTTGTATCCCTTTTATGTGTGTCTCTTGCTTTAGTGCTATAGCTAAAACTTCCAGTACTATATTAAATAAAAGTGGGGACAGTGGATACCCCAGTCTTAGTCCTGATTTTAATGGGAAAGTTCAAGGTTTTCCCCATTTAGTACTATATTGGCTGTATGTTTTTCATAGTAGCCTTTATTATGGTGAGATATCATAAAGAAATGTTGGATTTTGTCAAATGCATTTTTCTGTATCTTTTGAGATGACCATGTGATTTTTGTCCCTCCATCCATTTGTATAGTGTATTACATTTATCAATTTGCATAAGTTGAACCTTCCCTGCATCTCTGAGATAAAGCCTACTTGGTTGGGGTGAATGATCTTTTTGATATATTCGTGTGCCCTGTTTGCCAATATCTTCTTGAGAATTTTGTGATTATTTACTGAAATTATTGCATCCCCATGTGTGTAATTATCTACTGAGATCACTGTATCTCCATTTGTGTGAACATCTACTGAGATCCCTGTATCCCCATGTCTGTAATTATCTACTTAGATTACTGTATCCTCATTTGTATAATTTTCTACTGAGATCACTATATCCCCACATGTATAATTATCTACTGAGGTTACTGTATCTTCATGTGTGTAATTATCTACTGAGATCACTGTATCCCATGTATGTAATTATCTACTGAGATCACTGTATCCACATGTGTGTGAACATCTACTGAGATCACTGTATTCCCATGTGTTTAATTATCTACTAAGATCACTGTATCTCCACATGTGTGAACATCTTCTGAGATCACTGTGTCCCCATGTGTAATTATTTACTGAGATCACTTTATGTCTATGTGTTTGTTTATTTACTGAGACCACTGTATCCCCATATGTATAATTATCCACTGAGATCACTGAATCCCCATGTGTGTGAACATCTACTGAGATTACTGTATCCCCATGTGTGTGATCATTTACTGATATCACTGTATCCCCATGTGTGTGATCATTTACTGATATCACTGTATCCCCATGTATGCAATTATCTACTGCGATCACAGTATCCCCATGTGTGTGAACATCTACTATGATCTTTGAATCCCTATGTATGTGACTATGTGTGGAGATTACTGCATCTTCATTTGTATGAATACCTACTTCCTCTTTAAGTTGAACAGTGAAAATAAGTATGTTCATATGTGTATTGACATGTATATGTGTACATGGGTTTGTTTGTGCAAGAGTATGTGATACACAGAGATCAACACTGTATTTTATTCAATTACTCTCCATCTTATTTTTTTTTTTGAGAGAGTGTGTCTCTGAACCTAGAACTCACTGGTTTCCTAGACTAGCTGAACAGTAGTCCTACTACAGGTGCATACCTCCAAATCTGGCCTTTATATGGATGTTATGGATCCAAACATATATCTTCAAGTTCTTATGGATAGCACTTTACCCATTGAGATATCTCCCCAACCCTGGAAGTCATATTTTGAGATTGTGCAAAGTAAGCACCTTCTCTCTGTCCTTACCACTTCTGAAATTGTTTTTTACCCTTTTCCTGCACATTAATTTTAGTACATACTAAATTGACAAGTAACATATACACAGTTAATATAAGTACACTTCTGTCCATATTGTCATTAAGCTAACTTGGCCTAGAATGCTCTTCTTATGAAATCAACTTTAACCACTTTCCTCCATATCCAATCTTAGGCTACAATTAATTCATTATAAAAAAAAATTCAATTAAATTGATTATTTTTAATTTTAAGATCAAATATTTGCATGCCACACTGGCCTTCTTGTTAAGAGCTCTGTCAGTGCATAGGAAAATATTTTAACTGTTAAATATGTATTCAGACTTGGAAAAATGTTCCAAGATAGGAGAACATTTTGCTGATGAGAAAAAGTAGATGAAGGCACCACAAATGGAAGATACCTAAATGGAATTTAAGGAAAACATGAAGACTGAAATTGAACTTTTTTCTAAATCTTCATGTTGACATTTTAAACAGCCTTAAAAAATGGGTTGTCTTTCCTAAACCCCTGTATATAAACAAAAAAGATAAACTCAGAAAATTGGCAATTTGTCTCAAAATGTCAGCTTGATCATTGGCACAAGCAAAACTCAGGATGTCATATTTTAGTTTTATAAAATCTTCCCAAAAGATTTATGAAAATGATTGTACCACTCATGCATCAACGAGTTAAGGTTCTAGCTGCCCCATGTTCTTTCCTTGTCCTGACCAACTGACCACTTTCCATTCTGCTGTGCATTGGGAATTAATAATTATTGTTATGTTCAGTCTCCATGGTAATTAATGGTATGGAGAACTTTTCCATATGTTTATCAGTCATTTAGAAATCACCTTTCATGCAGGGGTAGTTCAAGATTTCTTCCTCGTTTTAAAGATTGGTTCCATCTTTTTACTGTTTATTTTTATCTTGTTTCAAAAGATATTTTACTTATTTATTTATTTGAGAGAGAAAGAGGCATAGATAAAGAGTGAATGGGCATGGCAGAGCCGTAAGCCACTGCAAACGAACTTCAGACACATGTGCCCCCTTGTGTATCTGGCTTACATGGGTCCTGGGGAATTGAACCTGGGTCCTTAGGTTTGGCAGGCAAATGCCGTAACCACTAAGCCATTTCCCCAGCCTTATTTTTATCTTTTTGAAGTCGGGTATTTAACATGGTATATGTAGAAATTCTTTAGGTACATGTTTATCTTCTCCCACTTTGCTTGCTTAAACATGTTTGAGAGTGATGATGCAAATGTTTATATTTGAAATATGGCAGGATTTTTCTTATTACAGCCCTTTTTTGTTAAAAGTTAATTTGAAGCCAGACGTGGTGGTGCATGCCTTTAATCCCAGCACTCAGGAGGCAGAGGTAGTAGGATCACTGTGAGTTCAAGGCCACCCTGAGAGACTACATAGTGAATTCCAGGTCAGCCTGGGCTAGAGTGAGATCCTACCTCAAAAAAAAAAAAAAAAAAAAAAAAAAAAAAAAAAAAAAAAAAAAAAAAAAAAAAAAAAAAAAAAAAAAAAAAAAAAAAAAAAAAAAACCACAAAACAAAACAAACAAAACAAAAACAAAAAAAACTTGACTGTTTGGATTTTTTTGTATTTTAATGTAATATTTGTGTCAATTTGTCAGTTTATATGTAGAAAAATCCCTGATTGTGCTATTTTGAAATTACAGAGTAATATGTAAAGGAGAGGAACAGTACCTCAAAAATCTTAGGAATCTGGTTCACATAGTAACTATCTTCATTTATTAACAGGTGGACAACTTTTCATTACATGTACAATAAATACAAGTAGGGATTTTTCATGTTTGATACACTTATTTCTTTGCATTTGGTGTATATTAAACTTACTTTTTAAATTTTAAATATATTTATACTCATTTTTTTTACATAAGTTGTAGTCTTATATCCTCTCTCCCCTGGTCCCACTTTCCCTGAGGATGCTCCTCAGTAGGGTTATTGAAATTCACTGTTGGGTAAATAAGGTCTCAGTCAGTCTTTGGTGTGGGAGGGGGAGTAAGCTGTGCTTCAGGATATTTTTGCCCACCTTGTGGCTCTTACAATCTTCCTGTGTCCTCTTCCAAAATGGTCTCTGAGCCTTGGTGGGTCTGGAAGCAGTCTGATTTAGTATTGAGTTCCCTGTTGTCTCTGAGTTTCTGATTTGATGTGTTTTGATTGACCACAATGTATGTTGCCTTTTCCTGGAGCTGATTGTCAGGCTAGCAGTGGGAGCAATACTTGGGTTGTTGCTTCCTTTGCTATTTCTTTTGGCCTTAGCAGATGTGGTAGAGGTGTCATATCTTATGGTAGGCAGTTGGCTATCTTTTCTTGTCATTTTGATGGATCTTGAATCACTTACTTTTCTCTGCAATCTGTCAAGTAAAATAGATCCTATGACCAAGAGTGAGAGCAGCTTGGGTTACAAGGGGGATACATAGTTATTTGAGAGTTTGGTGTGTGTGAGCCCACTCTTCTTCTTCAGAGAGCAGTGGGGGCTTTCCTTCAGAGTCTATGTTTCCTAAAAGTGGAGTGCTGATTTGATTTCCTGTATCAGGTGTGAGTTCTTCCCCACTGAGTAGGCCTCTTGTCTAATCAGAGAACAGTTAGTTTTACCCACAAAAGCTGTGTGACTGTGTTGCACAAGTGTGTCCTTGCCTGGCTGGTTCATTTTGTAGTTTTTAGGGTCCTCTACTTATTCATGCTGTTGATGACCATTGTCCCCCATCAAATTCCCATAATGGTTTCCAACACTTTGAGGACTAGGTGGGAGGTAACAGATTTCCCTCCCTGTTCCAACATAATATATCAATGACCACTGACCACAGCCTATGGTGTCTTCAGCAATAGGGTCTTACCTTTTAACTCTGCTAGTAATAAAGTTTTATGACAAAAGCCTGCATTATTTTTGGAACCTCAAGGGTTTCTCTGGCCAACAGCTCACTGTGAGTGCTAGCTCTGTTCTGGGTCTGGGATTACCGAACCTCAACCTGTGGTTTTAGAGTTAAGTTTTTTCTACCTTCTACAGGACACTTTTGTCTAGACCAATCCCCCTCCCACTTTATTGATGGTTGTATCTTGCAGAATGGTATCTGGAAATAGGGTCTTTATGGAAACTGATTCAAGTTGAAGTTCAAGTCTGAAGTTATGTGTAAATTCTCTCCCCATACTCCCTACCCTATACCCCTCCAATTCTCTCCCACCTCCTCTATTCTGTCCCTCACTTAGCCTATAATGTATTTCCTTCTTTCCTCTCTCCCTGTTTCTTCTTTCTCCTTGTAACATTCTTTTTTTATGTCCATATACTTGATTCTTGCTACCATTTACATTTTCTTCCTGTTGATCCTCGTTAGGACCTGCATATAAGAAGAGAACATGCTGTACAACGTCTTTCTGTGCCTCGGTGACCTCACTTAGAATGATATTTTCCAATTCCATCAATTTTCCTGAAAATTTCATTATTTCATTTTTACTTACTTGCTGAGGGGAATATGTACCACATATTCATTATCCATTCATCTGTTGATGGACATTTGGGCTGATTCTAGTTCCTAGCTATTGTGAATACAGCAGCAATAAACATGGTTGAGCATGTACCTCTGTAGTAAAGGGTAGATATTTTAGGATATATGCCCAGTAGTGACATAGATGAATCAAATGGCAGCTCTATTTTCATCTTTTTCAGAAGCCATCAGACTGATTTCCATAGTGTTATTTTGCAATCCCACCAGTGATGAATGAAGGTTCCTCTTCCCCTACATCTTTGCCATCATTTATTTATCTTTCAATATTTTGATAAGTGCTACCCTGACTGGAGTAAGATGAAATCTCAGGGCTGGAGAGATGGCATAGCAGTAAAGGTGCCTACCTGCAAAGCCTAAGAATGTGTGTTTGAATGTCCAGGTCCAAAGTTTAGCCAGAGGCAAAAGTTATTCAAGCATGCAATGTCGCACATGAGCACAAGAGGGCAAATACATCTGGAGTTTATTCACAGTGGCTGAGAAGCCCTGGCGAGCTGATTCTGTCCCTGCCTCTTCCTCTCTGTCTCTCTCTCTTTGTCTCTCTCTCTTTGTCTCTCAAATTAAAAAAAAGATGAAATCTCAAAGTTGTTTTGATCTGTATGTTCAACATACTTACTCATTTCTGTAAGTGTGTATTGGCCACTTAAATTTCTTCATTTGAGAATTCTCTGTCCAGTTCTCTACCTCATTTTTGACTGGATTATTTGGTTTTAGTTTTATTTATTTATTTTTCAGACAGAAAGAGGGAGAGAAAGAGAGAGAAAGTGGGCATGCCAGGGCCTCCAGCCACTACAAACGAACTCCAGATGCATTTAAAGTTCTTTAAAACAGCATTTTAGTTACACTCAAATTATATTAACATTTTACCAAAAATTACATCATTTAAATAAAGGACTAGATATTACAAAACATATTTAAAAAACAAGTTTTTTTTAAAATAAAAGTCCTTCAAAATTTAGAAGACTGTAAACTACTATAAAAGAGCAAACATTATCAGGAAAACATAAGCTTCTCTAATAGAAAAAGAAATGTAATATACATACAATGAAACATAATTCACATGGGCTCAACTTATATGTATGTCTCAATGCATATATGTAAAAACACAGCAAGTATTAATTCAGGGAGCCACACAGATGACATTCCAGAGAAATGCAGCAACAGAATGTTGCCTCATAGAAAGCAGAGGGGTTTTCAAGTCTGTATGTTGACCCACAATTCTTCACTTCTTTGTTCTCAAATGTAGAACCATCTTTTATTTTATCTTTATATTGCATTCATTTTCTTTTTTTGTTGTTTATTTTTTATTTATTTATTTGAGAGTGACAGACAAATGGAGAGAGAAAGAGGCAGATAGACAGAGAATGTGCATGCCAGGGCCTCCAACCACTGCAAACTAACTTCAGATGCATTCGCCATCTTGTGCATCTGGCTTCGTGGGTCCTGGGGAATCGAGACTCCAACCAGGTTCCTTAGGTTTCACAGGCAAGCACTTAACCACTAAACCACCTCTCCAGGCCTGCATTCATTTTCATAACACTGACTTACTGTATAATGGGCAGTACCTTCCAATGTGCTATCTTTAGAGCTTGAGAACCAAGGTGTACCTATCATTTTTGCCCTGTATTTCTATTTCTCTTGAAAAACGCCTCTGAATTCTGGTCAAGATGATGTCCATGTAAACATGCCTCACCTGGCATAGAAGGAAAGGCAAGCCCTTTAGGGTTCTTTAGGGTTCATTAATGTTTGGTGGAGGGTACATTAGGGTTTGGGAGGGCACTGAGTAACAAAGCAGGGACTCCTCAGATTCCCACTTTCTCAGGGAACCACCAGCCCCCTCACCCTCCACTCTCACAGGTAGCTACCCCCACTGGATCCCCACACTGCCCCACCCCACACCCTCCTTACCAGCAGGTAGCCCCAAACACCAGGTCCCTGTGATGCTGGGTCCCCTCACAACCCAGCCCCCCCACCATCTGCACCCATGGATAGCCACACCCACTGGTTCCC
>PVKW010005803.1:0-50724 GCA_004027895.1 Orientallactaga bullata
AAAAATGAATGGAGTGTGGAGGTGGGAAAGTGTTGTCATCAAAGGTACCAGAAGATATAATCCTTGTCATGATATCTGTGTTAACTGGCAGCTTTCTGTCACTATAACACATGCCCGGGACAATCAGCTGAATAATAGGAAAGAATGGTTTTGGGGTCTGTGGCATCCTAGCATGTCATGGTGGAAGTACATGGTGGAGGAAACCTGCTCACCTTACAGCCAGCACATGAGTATGAGAAAATAAGATAGGAAGAAGCCAGATTCCTAATATTCCCTTCTAAGACCTGCTCCCAGTATCCTCAGTTCCTCGCTCTAGGCTTCACCTCTTGAAGACTCAGCTACCCAACCCAATAGTATCATAGATTGGGGTCCAAGCCCAATTTAACACACAGGTCATTAGCGAATATTCCAAAGCCTAACTAGAACAGGCTCTGTCAATTGCTCAGTGTCAAACTAAAGCAAAGGAAATAGAAAAATGTAGCATGTTAAGCCAGACCTATGCTAAATGCTTCTATTTTGTCCTTTGGTTCCCAAATGAGCTGGAGATAAGGTGTAGAACTTTATGAAAGAGGGTAACCTCGTCCAGAAATGTGATGCAGGTTACAGAGGTTAAAAGCCTGTCTGATTCTTTTGTCCATTCTCTGTCCCTGGGTCTCAGTTTATTATTATTACTAATAGCATTATTATTTATTTGAGAGGGAGAAAGAAAGATGGGGAGAGAGAGATAATGGGCATGCCAGGGCCTTCATCAACTGCAAAAGAACTCCAGATATGTGTGCCCCCTTGTGCACATATGTTACATTGTGTGCTTGTGTCACTGTGTGTCTAGCTTATGTGGGACCTGGAGATTTGAACATGAGTTCTTAGCCTTCACAGGCAAGTACCTTAACTGCTAAGCCATATCTCCAGCCCTGGCTCTCAGTTTTATTATTTGTACAATAGTGGTTTTAGAATAAATCAAGGTTCAGCAAACTTTTTCCAAAAACTCAAAATAGTAAATATAACTGGTTTGGTGTCACGTAATGTCTGTTGAACTACTTCTTACCAGTCTATTGTACAAAAGCAGGGATGTAGGCAACACATAAGTGGCTGCATATGGCTGGGTTCCAATGAAGGTTTATTTACAAGCATTGAAGTTTAAATCCCATACTATCTTGTAGCACACAAAGTTATTATTACTGTAATTTGTTTCCCCCCCCCAACCACTTAAACATTACAAATCCTTCTTAACTCTGACTCATGGAAGAACAGGGTGGGATGGAATTCATCAGCTCTGGACTAGATAATCTCTGAGGTCTTGTTGAGCTCAAACATTTCTTGAAAGCCACTACAACAACAGTAATACCCTTAATTTATTATGCTCATGAACATGCCAAATTCTCTGCTAAATGCTTTCCAAACATTATCTCCATTAATCCTTCTACTACAGTGTGAAGTCAGTGCTATCATTATCTTCATTTTAGAGATTAGAAAACTAATATGTAGAGAAATTAAAGGCACATCTAGGTTAACCATAACTGGTAAGAGGGAGAAAATAATTTAAACCCAGGAACGCAGAAGCTGTATGCTGTCTTTTCTCATAACTCCACATAAGACTACAGTTGGTACAAAGAGGCAAAAGAACTCCCAAGTGCTTATCAATTCTATCTGATGGCTGATTACTCCATTGTGTACATCTTACATGTTGTGCAAAGATGTTGAAATACTTTGGGGGTAGGAATAATCATTGTGTTCCCTTTTCCTCCCTTTTCCAGAAATGTGATGCCTAAGACACTGGATGGCCAGATAACCATGGAGAAGACCCCCAGTTACTTTGTGACAAATGAAGCTCCCAAGCGTATTCACTCTATGGCCAAGGACATTAAACTCATTGTAGTGGTGAGAAACCCAGTGACCAGGGCTATTTCTGACTATACCCAGACACTGTCCAAGAAGCCTGAGATCCCCACCTTTGAGGTACTAGCCTTCAAAAACCGGACCCTAGGGCTGATTGATGCCTCCTGGAGTGCCATCCGCATTGGGATCTATGCTCTGCACCTGGAAAATTGGCTCCAATACTTCCCCCTCTCTCAGATCCTATTTGTTAGTGGCGAGAGACTCATAGTGGACCCTGCAGGAGAAATGGCCAAAGTACAGGATTTTCTAGGTCTCAAGCGCGTTGTGACTGAAAAGCACTTCTATTTCAACAAAACCAAGGGATTCCCCTGCCTAAAGAAGCCGGAAGACAGCAGTGCCCCAAGGTGCTTAGGCAAAAGTAAAGGCCGGACTCATCCCCGCATTGACCCAGATGTCATCCACAGACTGCGGAAATTCTACAAACCCTTCAACATGATGTTTTACCAAATGACTGGTCAAGATTTCCAGTGGGAACAGGAAGAGGGGGACAAATGAGACTAGTAGTATGGAGAGAAAGCCAGTGAACGTGAAGGATGCTCCTCAGCCAAGTCCTGAGTCCTCTTGTTCTGCAGCTTCCACCTAGAAGGAGTGTGAGCAGATCTCCCACTGTATGCAGTGAAAGCTGCCTCCAAGGTTGTGGGTTTAAGCAAAGGTGATGATCCCTTGGCAAAGTCCATGAGGGAACCAATAGCATCTGGTTGACCAGATAGCCACCAGAACCTACCACAATTCTTAACTCCAACTAGTTAGTAGAGTCGAAGGACATGATAAACATCTGTCAATGTCAGAGATAGACACCAGGCAAGGAAAAGAAGAAAGGGAAGGAAGGAAGGAAGGAAGGAAGGAAGGAAGGAAGGAAGGAAGGAAGGAAAAGGGTTAATCTATTTTATGGAGGCTCTTTATTTTGGGGAGCCTGTGTACTACTACCCTTGTATTTGGTATCAAATACATAAACCTCTTCTTTGGCTACTCTGCAGAATGCTATGTGTGGTTGAATGCTTCGGGACTCCCAGGGAGCAAAGTCCTCCCTCTAAGGCCTTTCCAGCCTTCTCATTAAAGGCCTCATCCCACACCCTTTGATTTCCTCCTTTCTCACAATATGATGGCAAAGGCATGCACGTATGTTTCTCACCAAAAAATAAAAATGAAAGAAGAGTTGACCCCCCAGGAGGCCATCCAATGAGGATGTCTCTCTTTATGAGCATCCTGAATTGTGGAGAAGCTTAGCACACATCCTCACATTGGAATCAAGCCCATGGGGATGCTTGCAGAGCAGGGAGATTGAAGTTCAAAGCCCAAGTTCAGCAAAGATGAATGCCCATATCTGAGAGCCCAGGGAGAAACTCAGTCCTCTTGGTAGGAAGGCTTCCTCACTGAAAGACCTTCTCACCCAAGCGCCATGGTTCTAAAGCTTGCTTTGGGATGAGCTCTGTCCCCTGAGGGCCTCAGAGAGGTGAGGACCAGAGCTAGCATAATTCTGGTTCTGAATAACTTCAGAATCCAGTGGGGAAGGCAAAGCTCAATGGTCTTCTATGTGTCCCACCACCACCCTCTCAGGCTCACCTATCATTCATTTTATCACCTCAGAGATGATGTCTATTGGGCCATTGGCAAGAGTTCTGACTCTTCTGTCAGATCCAGTTTAAGAGTGGGGGAGGACTTTGGCTGTCTACAGACATCCCCATCAAGGGCTGCCAAATAAATTGTCCCTTCCCATTAGTTTGGCTCAATTAAAATGCAGCATTTGATATCACACACTTGTTCATGGATCTCTAAAAACAAGGAATTGTTATAGTAAAATTGGAAATTTGTATGAGTTGGGGGGGGGATTTGAATCTGTTCAGCTGTTATTAAACTGTCATTTCTCCCGCTAAATGAAAACTGTGTTGTTATAAAGCTTAATGCAACCTGATTGATGGATTTTGATGGTGTGTTTGTGTTGATCGCTTCCACCCTACCCCCAACCTGGAGTGCAAGAAATGACCTCCTTTGGGATGGCCAGATAGAACCTCTATGGAGAATTCTGTGTGCAAGGCAAAATGATTCTTGAAACAGCACAAAGATTGGGGCTCCTGAAAGGGATATAAGTTTCCTCATTGCCGCCAGTTCTGCAAGGAATGGGCCAATATGCCAGATTCCCATATAAAAAACTATTTACTTTAGAAATATTTTCCAGATAAGAAAAATTGAGCTGAAGGAAACAGATACTCTTTCACCACCAAAGTAAACAAAAATATAGATTAAAATTCAAATGCACACACATTTAAAGGAAGGGGTACTTACCTATTCAGAAAGGTGTGTTGTAGTGCTAGCTGATGTGTGACTGCATTATGAGCCAAACAAGGAGTAGAATGGATTTCAGTCCTAGTAAAATAATCACCTATGGATTTTGTTCAAGACAAACATCCAGGTCAGGTGTGGACTCTCACACCTGTAACCCCAGCATTCAGGGAACTGAGGCAAAAGCATGATGAGTTTCAGGGCAGCCTGTGTTACATAGTGAGTTCCTGGGGAGAGAAGAAGGGAGAGAAAAGAGAGGGAGAGAGAGAACAGAGGGAGAACCCTCCAGAGAAGGTATTGTGCACCAATCCTTTTTCAGAAATATGCTTAAGGAAACTAGGATTTAGAACAACTGGGGGAAATTAGTATGCTTTTTGCCCTTTCTTTTACTCTTTTCATGATATTGTGGGAATGTTTTCCAAGGAAAGTAGCCTTTGGGATTATTGAACCTTGCAAGGAAGGGTTAGGGCATCCTTGCAGAAATATTTGCTCTTTTAGAGTTCCAAGCAGCTAGGCTAGGGAGCTTTATAACAAAGTAAAAAGAGGACACAGGGAGCCCTCAAGATGTTGACTTACCAACAACGAGTGGTAACTCCTCCAGCTTGCACTGCTCTCCCATTCTCGGTGGACTCACTTTAGTTGATTCAGCCGTTCAGTCTAAGCTACTCTCCATATCCTGACTCCTCACTGTCCACCTGTCCCCGTACACCTGGGAAAGCTAGACCTTAAGTGCTGCTTTTAGAAATGCTATTAAGAGTGTGTGTCCTCACATAAATATGTCTCATAAAGAGGACAAGTGAATCCATTTTAATATGGTTAACCACTAGTAAATCAGACCATTTCACCTGGGAAGTAAAAGCAGGGAAACTCCCCTGTCTTAAATTATTTGCACACCTTTGCATACAGCAGTCGACTAGAATTCCCTGGAGAAGGAGCTGAGATCAAGTATGTGTTTGCTTTTAAGGGCTTCCATTCAGCAGTATGCAGTTGAAGGCTCATGGACCAGAAAAGAAATGCAAACTTGACATTTTTAAGGTCTGTTTGCCTCAGTGTCTGCAGTGGCTTTATCCTTGTGACTCTCAGAGTGAACCACTTAGCTATGTCTCTCTTCCCAGTGTGGAATATTGATGAAGGAATTATCTTCTACCCAGAGAAGCAAAGCCAGTGTATCAACATAGAGTCAGGTGAAAACACTTGCTCCATTTAGATGTGAGCATGGTGCTTCAGGTGGAGATTGAGCTTTGTATCTGGTTTTAGTTTTCAAAGCAGGAATTATAGTTAATTCTCTATTGCTCTCCCTTCCATGGAATGGATGATTCATGGCTCTGGAAAAGCTCTAACATGTGGTTTCCAGAAGTCATCTGTACAGCCACCATTGCTACCATGTTCATCTTTGTATGCAATTATCTTTGCATATCCAAAAGTTGTAAAAACCTTTCCACTGCTGCTTAGTCCCACCAGCTCCAAACATTAAGGTCTTTCTATGAACTGTGCTCAGTAGACTCACTTATCTTCAGTCTGTGTATGGAAACTGTGACTTCAGAGTAGTGGAGACATGGCTGTTCATAGGATTTCCTGTGACTTTGAGGAACATCTACAAACAAACTTTAGGCCCAGGAGAATGGGCTGCTTGATCTAATCACGGGAGTCCTCTTCCAAGCCTCCATCCTCTAAGTCCTCAATTCCTTGCTTCTTGACTTCTTTAACCCTTCCCATGACCCCCTACTCCATTATTTCCCAAGCAAAGATTGCCCACTGCCTCAGGTCTTGCCAGCACAATGAAGGCTGGGTTTTACCCTTCCCTAGGACTGTGTCTTATATAAGAAGAACTACCAATTTGAACTTTAATTTTCATATCTATAACATGAGTATATGTAATTCCTATCTGGGTTCCGCCCAAGGTTTCTGTGCTAATGAAAATGACTTGATAGATGGGAAGGCATCTGCAAAGAATGGAGGGCTTTCCTGTCACAAAGGATGGCGGTGATGCTGATTACCAGAGGACAAAGACGCTGGTGCTGCGGAGCTGACGGTGAAGGAGGTGATGGTGGTCATGACGATCATGAAGATTAAAGAGGAAAAGGAGAGGTTCATAATGCCCCTTCAAGAATAGTATGTCTTATAGTGTTCAAAGAGGGGATGGTTAAGAGATTCTACTGTTTAACTCACATCAAATAATTTTGAACATGCTGAGAGAAAATGAACCAGAAGTGATTTGCATACAGCCACAGGTCAGGCAAAAAAACAAACAAACAAACAAACAAACAAACAAACAAACAAACAAACAGAAAGATGGTGAACTATGCCTGGGCAGGGCAAAGCCAGAGGAAACTCTGGTAGAGGTCTGTAGTGGTCCTGACATTGCAAATTGGTCGTCAGATCTGGGTATAGGCGTGAAAGAAAAAAAAAAGAAGAAAAAGAAAAACAAACAAACAAACAAAAAACCTCATTACAAACAGAAATAAATGGGCTGAAGTCTACACATTCAAATGCAAAACATTCCTGCCCAGGAGGAGGCCTTTTCTTCTACTCCATAGTAGAAGGTTGTTTCCTGTGTTATAAGACTCTAAGTTTCATTCACATAGACCCTCCTGAGTGAGGGTAAATTTCTAAACTTTCAGTTTGTATATTCACTGTTTGAGATTCTGGCTCCTAAAATTTTATATAGAATATGTCCTATGTCATCAAGGAAGGAAGTAAAGGCAGGTATATGTGTATGTATACATATATGGATAACATATATGGAAGCATTCTTGAACAAAATAAAGGCAAATGTGCATATATGTACATATCCTATTGCAGGCAGATATACATATCTGTAATGGGAAAGGAACATGACCCCCTACTCATGAGAAAACATGCTCTAGAGTCAGTCATGGCTCGTTCAGTCTTTGATTCCACACCTATCTAGAGAAGAAATATAGAGAAAAGAAAAGCTGAGTTGTCTTGACACAACCCCCAGCCCAATGGGGAAGGTGGAGGTAGGAATCCCAGCACAAAGGATTTATGCTGTCAGGATAGCGGATATGTAGAAGGCATATATGAGGCAGTGTGGCATTATGGGAGAAAGCCATAGATCTCCCCAAAAGGGAAGATTCATGGCATTAAATACAACACTGTAGCATTTGCCTGTTCCCCCAAATCATAAGACACATTCTCACCTCAAAGGGGATAGGAAATAGTTTATTCTGAGGCAAATATGAGTGACCATGACCCAGGAACACAGAATTAGGTTGCCTGATTTCATAGAGTTCATATTCCAATGTGTTAACAATTCATGAAGGTTTTATAGTTACAGAACGGAAGAAAGTCATAAATCAAGGCACTTTTCAAAAACATTGACCACCAGGTAGGTAGGTTACAGGAGAAGCAAGGCAATCTGGACCACAGGTCTCAGATGCTATCAGAAGACATTCCTAGCCCTTCAGTTGGTAGAAGCTGTTAGTCTGTTAGTACATTCCAAAAAAATGTCACACCTGATCAACTAGTCACCAGGATGTTACATCAGATACAAAGGTGGCCAATAAAGGGCTATTAAGGGGCTAAAGGCCACCCAAGGTCATGTGGCTCTGACTTGAAGACTACTGTGATGCTCCTGGGTTAGGACAAAACAGAAAGTGGTAGACACTTGTAAACATTAACAAGGCCACTGGGAAGAGATTTGGGATATAAAGAAACTTGCGTATAAGGGACATTATTATAAAGAAAATTCTTTTTTCCAGAAGAGAAAATAGTGCATCTTTTTTTTAAAGTGACCACAGTTAAGTCAACTAACAGGGAATATAAAACCTTCTAGAGACCTTTCACCTTCCAGTTTCCTCAGTATTGTCTGAGGCCAATGTTAGATAATGACCTTCTTCAATTTATGGTCTGCATCTCACTGACTCACACTTCCAGCAGGAAATGCCACACCAATAGAAATTCACACTTTTTTTTGAAAATATGCTAAAATCAATAATTGTTAAAACTGAAACACACACTCACAGTTATGGAACTGTCCTCCTAAAACTCATTTATTAAAGACTCGGTCCTGAATGGAGCATTCAGAGGTGAGGATTTGGGGAAGGGGTTGGATGTCATCCATTGATGAATTCAAAATTTAATGGTAAGACTGGGACTTGGTGGAAACTAGGAGGTGAGAGCTATTTGAGGGAAGAAGCAGGTCACTGGGGGAATGCCCTGAGGAATGGACATTGCCACCAGTCTCTTCACCTGTCTCTGCTGAATATCTACTAAGAGGTGAAGTGCTTTTCCCATCACAACCTCTGTGCTATGATGTTTCTAAGGGCAATGGAGCTGGATGGCCCTGGACTGAAACTTTGATACTGTGAACCAAAATAAGTACCCCCTGCAACTATGTGTTTTCTCAGGTATTTTGTGACAGGAGTGGATTGGTGACTGAGACTGATGTTCAGTTAGATGATGATATAGTATAAATTGGTTCCAGGAGTTTGGGGGTAACAGGCAACTCTTACAGCTATAGTGCAAACACAGGGATTGTGTAGGTGTGGGAACTAATGAGAATTCCTCAAATTTCCACCACAGTGTAATGCCTGAAAACAAAGCAGAACATAGCTGGCTGTTCTGGGAATAGTCAGGAAGGAGAGGCTCCGTGCAGCCTATCCTGACGGGAGTAGAGACCATGATGTCAACGGTATCTCCCTGTTTCTCTAATCCTAGGAAAGGTCAGTTTAAACAGCTCTGATCCTGTCTAATCTCTGTGGAATGCTTTAGAAGTGAATTTGAAACAGACGGGGAGGGGGTGGTGGTCAATACTGAGTTTTAGTGGTAGAAAGCACTGGCCAGCTGGGAACTGTCTGTGAAGTCACATATAGGCAAGTGCTTCAACAGTTTTTCATGTTCTTGTGTACACAGCTCTTCACCAACCTTCTTTCTGGTTTGGAATGATTGAGGGTACAAGTAGCAATGAACTGCATCATGAAGCTCACCACAGTCAGTGTCAAATACCACACACCTATTCTCTGTCTCTTTTTTTCAAGAATAAACCAATATCCTCATGCAAGTCGAGACACAGTGTAATAGAGAATCTTCACATTAGCTACCTGCCTCAGTATGGGTTTCTGGCAAGTTTCCCAGGACAACTTACTTCCCGATTTAGTTCATTTCTCTTTCCTTTTTTTCTTCCAGCACCCACACATGACAAGGTCTCTTCTGAAAGGGGTCGTCCCACAAAGGTGCCAGACTCTCCTACATGCCTTGGGAGCCTGGTCCTATGGCAGTACTCCTTAGCAGGCTCTTTTGAGAAAAGGGGGATGGTCCTTACGGGTTGTGCTGAGGGATGAGAAAAAGTTGTTGCAAGTCCACAGAATGGAGCTGGGCATTTTGTTATGAAGAACCCTCAGAGGTCAAGTCTTATGTTTATAGGTATAGAATCAAAAGTAGGAACAGTTCATGTGACCTGACACAGAGGAACCAGGCTACCAACCTGCATTCACTGACCAGTCCTTTTCACTATCCTCCCATCAGAAGTGCAGGAGATAAAAACAACTTGCCAGGTTGGTCTTTGAGATAGGATGTTTCTGATATACTATAAGGTTGGTTTTCTCAACGGAGGCAAAGGTGAACATATACTCAAATATGAATGTTCATTGAAGTAAATTCTTATTTGTGAATGGCCCACCCAAAGTCAGGGGACACTGATGGGATGTTAGTAATCCTAGGAGCGTAGCGGTAATCACGTTTGACTAATACAAACACCTTTCCACTCCTTTTTTTTTTTTTTTTTTTTGCGCCATCGTACATCTAACTTGTTCACTGGGACCTGGAGCAGTCCCTGTAAAATAAGAGAATGTCCCAAGGTGATCATTGTCAATTATCTCTATCCAGAAGTCAATAAATTAAATACAAGAAGGTTTAATGGTGTGACAGTGGTTAAACGGAACTTAGGAGCTATGAAAACACCCAGGACACACACAGGTATTGTCATCATGTGAGGTGCCTGAGAATGTGATCCAGAAGGAGCATCTACTAACTGTTCTTATGTTTTTTAGTTGCAGATAGCTGCCAATCAGTGTAAGCAGATGTAAGAGAAGTCCAGCTGGTTAGCAAGGAAGGTTTCCCAGGGGACACAGTTCCTGGAATTTGACTACTATAAGTACTGTGGGCTGGCTACAGAAGACAATGGCTATCACCTTCTTTATATTTCAATTTGAGAAGAGCTGACATTAAATTTAGGAGATTTTCTTACCAATCTATCCCCATGCTTCTGTACCTAGAAGAAACACAAATTTTCCTATAGAAAAGGAAATAAAATAAGCTGGACTTGCAGTTTTAGACTGGGGCCAGGCTAGGAAAATGGGAAGTCATGGTTCTTGCAAGGCTGAGACACAGTGGATTTATATGCTATTGTCTCTAGTATGAACACAGGGAGGAAAGATGTGCTGCTGTCCCAGATGGAAGCATGTGGCCCTCTCCCCTCCCCTCACCTCGGCAAACAGCTCTGCCCACATCTTTGCTTAGAGAGTTCTATTACACTTCTGTGCCAGTGACAAAGAAAGGCTCTCTCCCCTGTTGTGTCTCTGGGGGGTGGGGACAGACTGTTTTTGTCACCAAATTGTTTGTAAGATCATAGGAACAGCCTTAGAACAATCAAAATTCTACAATAAATAGTACAGAGATAAAAAAAAAAAAAGAAACAAGCACTGTGTGTTTTTTTCTGATAACTTATAGAGAAAGTAGTGTTTAGTAACCACTTTGATTCCTTCTATCCCAGGAGAAAGGAGACTTCAAGATGATGCTGTAGATTTCACTCTGATTTCGCCCATCAAAGGCAACACTTTCTGATGGAACTGGAGATAGTCTCTCTTTTGTCATTTAAGGAAGAAAATATTTCTTAGTTTTTAACTGAGCGGAAATGCCTATAAAGGATCAGGAGAGAGGACTTGCTTTTCGGGCTTCATGGGGGAGGAGCTTTGGAAATAAGGTCTTTCATGATTTGGTCATCTTATGGAGAAGAAAGAAAAGGCAAGAAATAAAATAGGAATTGTTTATGCCATAGGCTGTAGGCTGAGGACTGAGTCTAAATCACGGAGTCACCGCCAGTCCCCAAGCCAGGATGAAGCCCAGTGACCATTTATCCTGCTCTAGTGCTCACCACAGAGAAGAGAGTGGGGTCTATAAATTCCCTCCTAGCCTCAGTCAGCCCTAAGTTTTGATATTCATTCCTTTTACCCACATAGTGATTTCTCCCAGGACCATTGCATTTGTCCCAGAGACATAGTCTTTCTTCAATCTTTCTTCTCTTACCACCTTCCCTCCTATTGTCCTCTTGGCCAAGGGATCTGGTTCACAGAGGAAGTCAAGAATGTTTCTCTCTGCCTCTCATTGTTATTGTCTCCTTATCCCTCAAACAGGACAACAGTCAGGTCCTGGGTGCCCTGCTTTCTCTCTGATGGGTCCACAGAGGCAAAAATGTGCTATTACCCAGAAACCTCATACAGCTAAAGAAAGTGCCTCCAAAAAGCTCACAGGCTAAGTGAGATGACACCCAAAGGAAGCTTCAAAGCAGGACTGGCAAAAAAGAGCTGATGTTATCCTTTCCACAATAAATCTTAAAAATGATTAGTCAGGGGGCATCTGGAGACCCTGTGCCCATTGGTCCCCATTTCCTAAGTTGGCATCAGTCCCTATTTCAAAAGCTACTGGATCCTATCCATTTATCTCCTTTTTTGCTCCATCTTTATCATCTGTTCAAAATAGTTCACTCCATCCTTACTTAAAGAAAATAAAATAGGCCAGGTGTGGTGGCACACGCCTTTAATCTCAGCACTTGGGAGGCAGAGGTAGGAGGATCGCCGTGAGTTTGAGGGCACCCTGAGACTACATAGTGAATTCCAGGTCAGCCTGGGCTAGAGTGAAATGCTACTTGAAAGACCAAAAAAAAAAAAAAAAAAAAAAAAATTTCTGTAGCTCTTCTCAAAATTCAAAATTCTAATAATAATCCTTTTTGGTTAAAGGTTTTAAGTGGATTCTCTACTCTCTGTGTCTTTCATTGTTATCCTCTTACAAGCATCTCCTAATATGATATTAGGACCTGGGAGTCTAATGATGTACTAGATAAGGTCATGGGCAAGGCCACATTTGTGACCCTCGTTGACTTGAACTCTCTTTAGCATCTGATACTGCTGGTCACACCTTGCTCCATGGAGCTTTCCTAAGTCCTCTTCCAATACCCTTCTCTCTCTGATATCTCTCCCACCTCTGTCCATTCCCTATCTGTCCTGCAAATAATTCCCTCCATCTCTTTCCCACCTTCCCCTCCTTTCCCTGCTCCTCCTCTTCCTTCCAAGACTGCATTTTCATTAACAATGGAGTTTTTCACCCTTGGTCCACTTTTTATTTATTTATTTTTTATTGACAACTTCTATACTTACATACAAAAAAAAATCATGGATATTTCCCTCTCCTTCCCCCATTCCCCTTCAGAACTCCATTCTCTGTCATTTCCCCCTCCCTCTCTCCATTAGTCTCTCTTTTAATTTGATGTCATCATCTTTTTCTATTATGAGAGATTTGTGAAGGTATTACTAGACACTGCAAGGTCATGGATATCGAGGCCAATTTCTGTCTGGACAGTTGCATTGTAAGGAGTCGTACCCTTCCGTTGGCTCTTACATGCTTTTCACTACCTCTTCCGCAATGGACCCTGAGCCGTGGAGGGTGTGACAGAGATGTTTCAGTGCTGGACACGCCTCCATTCCTTCTTCTCAGCACTATGTTGCCTTTTGGGTCATCCCAGTGGTCATCACCATCTGAAAAGAGAAGCTTCTCTAACTAGAAGTGAGAGTAGCATTAATATATGAATATGAACATTAAGTGTAGTGCTTTCAGGGCAGCTTGGTGGGAATAATATATACATTTAGCCAGACAAAAGCAGGCTTTATATCCCTAAGGCTCATGTCCTCCCCTGCCATAGACTTGTGCTTAGTTTTTTCAGTACCAGGCATGTATTCCCTCCCATAGAGAGGGCCTTCAGTCCAATTATGGAGCAGTTGGTATCTTCAAGAGCAGACATGCCACTATTGCATCCATTCTGTCATTGGGCTTGTCTGGCCAAACTTGAGTTTTCCAGTGTCCACTGTTTTCACTGCTGATGAATTCTGCCTCCCATACAGCTGCATGCAGTGCAGCTTTTTCCAGCTTTCAGTTGGCTGGTCTACAGGGAGAAGGTTTTCTGCTCAGCACCAGCTTGCTTTCTCAGTGACCTTGCCTCTCAGGCAAGAGAGGTCTTCAGCAATAGGGTCTTGCCATCTATTTCTCAAGGGAAATCAAGGACCTTGGCAATAGCCTTTAATGTTTTGGAGGCTACTGGGACTTGGCCAACAACTCACTGGAAGGTATCCCATCCCAGGCACTGAAAATTTTCTAGTTACATTCTATAGCTTCTAGATGTACCATTATTCAAAAAAGTGGGTTTACATAAGTCTTATTCAGACTATCTTGAATTTTGACTCTCCCCTTGCCCTTCTTTTATGCATTCTCTTCCCATGGCTTCCCTTTGTCCACTTTTTATTGTGATGATATCCTGGATGGTCTCATTCATTCTCATTGTCCCAACAGGAAGTCACAAGCCAATTCCCCAAATTATCATTAATAGAGATATTTCTGGTGACAGATGCCTAGTCAGCATCCATTTGTTCCTTTATCTTTGTTAACAGAAGCCTGTCCTGCTTTTTTCTTCTTCTTTTTAAAATTTATTTTAATTTTACATTCATGTTGGTGCCTTGTTTGTCTTGTTTTGTTTTTGTAAAGAAGGGTCACTATATGCAAGGAATGTGAACAAATATTTTTAATTCCAAGAAAGCAACCAAGACTTACATAAGCTAATGTTCTTACTTAACCCCCATTGCCAGGAAACATGTGACCCATTATTGGCTAGTGGTGCCTGAGCAGTGGCCTTCACAGAAATATAATCTTTAAAAATAAATCTAAAAACTGGGCATGATGGCTCATGCCTATAATCCCAGCACTGAAGATGCTGAGGTGGAAGGATCACTGTGAGTTCAAGGCCAGCCTGGAGTTTCAGTTAGGTCGGGACTACAGTGAGACTCTGCTTCAAAACAACAATAGCGATAACAACCAAATCAATCAATCAATCAATCAATCAATCAACCAATCAAAAGAGTGTCCATTGATAAGAGGAAAGGGATCTATATTTTCTGTTTTTTTTTTTTTTTTTTTTTTTTGATGTTAAGAGAAGATGGCAGATGAAAAGCTGTGGCAACCTTTGTGTAACTGTCAAGTCGGATATGGTTAGCATGAAGGATGGTTGACTAAGACTGAATGTAATCATAAAACTGAATCTGGTAGCATGAAGGATGTCTGAGTGAGGCTGAGTGTGACAATAAAGATGTACTTGGTGAGCATGAAGGATGTCTGAGTGAGGCTAAGGAAAGAACCTATCTACTCTGAGTCCTGAAGCCCTCCAACTACCAACCTCCACTCCCCGCCTTTTTTGAGGCAGGATAAGGGGACATGGTCTCATTTTATAATTCAGGTTATCCTAGAACTTATTAAGTAGATCAAGCTGAACTTGTTCCAAATTCTCTGCCTCTATTTTCTGAATGCTGGTATTATAGGCATACACCATCATGAATAGCTTTCTCAAAGGAGAAAATGAACATCTTCACTTTTAAATGTGATTTTTTTTTCTTGCAAATGAAATCGTCTAAACCACAAGTACCTTGGGGGCTACAAGAGAGAAAAGAGAATGTATGGACAATATACGGCTCAATATCCACATATATCATTATGACCTCATGGAGTTAATTGGCACCATGAAGTTATAGTAAATATGCTGAATTGACCTCAGATATAGGTGGACACTATTCTGTTTTTCACATTCCAATTTATTTCTTGTCCACGCCCAATTCTATCACCATAAAAAGTCATAACTCTTATACATCTTCAGATCCTGTATCTTTTCAGCATCTCAGAGAGATGAAAGTTACAGATTTTCCCAGCTGTTTTGAGGATCTGCAATCTCACTTTAAATCTACAGATTATCTTCTCCTAAAGGACCAATACATTTAATATCCTAGGTTACATAAACCTTATTCAACACCAGACTTATAAACAACTCTTATTAAGGTAAAGAACTCTGAAAGGCTTTAGTTAAAGCTAAGCATGAGAATTAAGAATACTAATAATGGGGGCTGGGCAATGTCTCAGTAGTTAAAGGCACTTGCTTTCAAAGCCTGCTGGCCTGGGTTTGATTCTCTAGTACCCATGTAAACCTCAGTGCACAAAGTAGCACATGTATTTGGAATTTGTTCACACTGGCAAGAGGCCCTAGTGTGCCCATTCTCTCTCCTTCATTTTATCTCTCAAAAATGTTAAAGCATTAAATATAAGAATACAAATACTGGGCTGGAGAGATGGCTTAGTGGTTAAGGCATTTGCCTGAAAAGCCAAAGGACCCAGGTTCAATTCCCCAGGACCCATATAAGCCAGATGCGCATGTGTCTGGAGTTCATTTGCAAAGGCTGAAGACCCTGACTTGTCTATTCTTTCTCTCTCTATCTGCCACTTTCTCTTTCTCTCTCAAAATGAATAAAAATAAATAAAATTTAAAAAAAAAGAATACAAATAGTGAATAGTTCCTGAGTAATCAGGTATTCTGGACTGTACAGCTTGTCAGCAGCATCCATGACAGTCACATCTTCACCCCTCCAATACTCACTCTCAATTTCCCCTCTGTGTGACTAATCCTGCACTTACCTTTGAGTTGAAAGGACTAGCACCCAACCAGAAGCAGCTTATTGAAGGACAGGGTTTATTTCAGGCTTATCGATATCAAGAGAAGCTCCATCTTGGCAGAAGAAGGTGGCTCACTTTGTTATATGCCCATGACAGAGAGAAAACTGCCAGCACCAACAAATATGAACAGCCAGAGCTCAAGCTGCATAGCTACACACCTAGTAGGCCTGAACTCAAGACCAGCCCCCAGTGACACACCTCCTCCAGTGGGGCCCCATATGCTGAAGACTAAAGAGGAACCTTAATCAAAAATACCTGAGTCTATAGGGGACATACATTTACATTCAAGCCACCACATGGGTGAATCCCCAATCTCTTTTGAGGGTTACGTCTCCTTTTTCAGGGGTGAATCATCCATTTATATTTACTCTGAGTGACCTCATAGAATCCCATGGTCTCCAATTCCATGTCTATAATGACACATTTTAGCCCAGCTTGCTGCTCCCTTGTACTCTAGATTTTTAAGTCAAACTTGCCTGCGAAGCCCAAGCACCTAGGTTCAATTTCCTAGTACCCACATAAACCAGATACACAAGGTGTGCATGCATCTGGAGTTCATTTGCAGTGGCTGGAGGCCTCAGCACACCCATTCTCTCCCTCTCTCAACAACTAAATAAATTAAATATTTTAAATAAATAAATAAAACTAAAATATAAAAATCTTTGACTTGTCTATTTGGAGGCTTATTAACTATCTCCATCTTAATATCTCTGAATCAAATTCCAGATGTTCCAACCCATCTAAACCAGTTCCTTCTGAAATTTCTCCATCTAAGCAAATGGCTACTCTATTTTTCCAGGCCAAAAACCTATACCCATTCTTGGTTCTCTATTTGCCTTATACCCTGCATACCATTTAAAGTCAGTAAATCTGGAATCCATCACTTCCCATCACTCTCACTTAGGGCTATCAGGTTTGGCAAATAAGTGCATAGGACCTATTTCACTCAACACTAATATTTCTGACATGGTTGACTGAGGTCTCCACATAGGTCTCTTTCCACTAGCTCAATCTCTGTCTTATTTATAACACATTCTGCATCTGGGACCATGTTAACTGATAAGAGGAACTGATTATATCATCCATTTCCTAGTAAACTACTCTTGACTTCCATGTTAGTCATTCACTTATTTAACTGGAAGTGACAGGCCACACAACTTAAATAAGATCAAGGGCTAAAATGGAATTTACTGGCTCACGTAACAGATTTCTAAAAGGTGGCTGGCTTTGGTATAATTTATACCTATTAATTTAATAATATCAGTAAAATGTGAACTGACTTTTTTGTTGCTACAAAAAATATACTTCACAATAACGTTAGGAAGAAGGAAAGAGGAGTAGATGGGAGGCAAGGGGTAAGCGAGGAAGGAAAGAAGTTTGACTTGTGCTTTCAGTGCTTTCGGTCCATAGCTAGTCATGCCATTGATTTGGGGCCCATGATGAGGCAGAACAGCATGGGTGGGGATATGTGCAAAAAGAGGCTGTTTCCTCATGGTAGGCAGGAAACAGAGAGAGAGAGAATGCCTGCACTTCCCATCTCTGTCCTTTTCCTCTGTTTATTCCATCTAGGACCTCAGCCTACGGGTGCTGCTGCCCACATTCAGGAATGGTCTCCCCCTTAGTTAACACTCTCTGGAAACACCCACAGGTGTGATTTATTAATCTCCTAGGCGTCTCTCAACCAAATCAATCTGACCCTTTTGAATCATCCCACTCTGACCGTTTTGAATCATTGCCACTCTCTCCTCCCCTGTCTGTGTCTTGGCATCTGCCTCTGCTGACCTCTTGGACTTGTTCTCATTGTCTCCACATGGCATAAATATGGCTGCCTATAATCAAGTTTCTGCTGGTTTTAACAACACCATGGAAGCAAACACATCTGTCCTAATTCTCCATCAAAAATGAGTAACATGGTCACTCAGGAGGCAATCATTGTGGCTGAGCACCTAGAGGGCTCATATAGTCTGGCTTAAGTCACACTTGGGGACCAGGCAGAGGTATCCCCTGCCCTTACGACTGGGGAAACACAATCATGGAATGGAGGAGAATGAGTCCAATACAGATTTTTAATGGTTTTCTCGTGCCTGCATGGTAGATTCCAAATTCCTTAGTTTAGCACATAAAGGTTTTTTATAGTCTGTCCCTGGACAATCCCTCCAGCATGCACCCGGACAGCTACTCCCTGCACAACACTCCTGCCACACTGATTTGTCACCATTCCCCACACAGTTTTTGTCAACATTCCCCACACAGCTTTTGCTTTACTTCATACTTGTAATGTTTCCTGTCACTAATCCTTCCTTTTCATGAAAAATACCATCCATACTGGATACTCTAAAACCTGCCACAAATATCAGTCCAGCGATTGCCCAGCAGAACCCGTCCAGTCCTCTGCACTTCACCTGCTCTACCACATCCTTTAAGACAGGGTAATGCCACTTTCCTGCCAGATGTGAATTCCTCAGAGGTAGGGTGAATGTCTTGTTTGTGTCTGTTCTTCTGATGTCAAGCCTTGGGGATGACACAGCAAACACTGAGCAAAGGGACTAGTGAAGGGTGTAGGGATGGAGTCAATGTGTTATTTAAGGAAGCAAACACCAGGCAAAGATGTCACATCTCCATTTGACCTCATTCACCACTTCTTGCTCTAGCTTGTCCAGTCTTTGGTTCTTAACTCATTTCTTTCTGCTGTCTTGTAAGGAATCACGGTGAAAAATAAACACACAATGCAATTTTTTACATTTCAAAACATTGAGTGACTTTAAGTATTTAGTGACAATGTCTCCAGGTTTTGGTTGGCTTCTGACTGTCCATGTGCGTCATTAAGGCCCTGAAGACATAAGGTAGAGTCCAGGAAGGAGGGCTTTGGAGATTCCACCACCTCAACCCCCACTCTTTTGAGCATGTTATCACCATAAGTGAGAATTATACCTTTCATTTGGAGATATAGTTGAATGATAAGAGAATCTGCCTAGACTTGTGCCAGGCCCTGGGTTTGATTGCCAGCACTGTGGAACAAAGCAGCTTCTCTTTTATCCCTTACTAACAGCCATCAACTTTTAAAGCTTTCACTTTACTGAAAAGCAGTGTTTATTGGACTCTTAATAAGTGCCAGCTGCTGCTTCCAGTACTCGGAGTTCTTCTGCCAGATACCCACCTGGCTTAGCACTTCACTTTCATCAGGTCTCTGCTCCAGTCTCAGAAAGGCTTAACCTGGGCATCCTATCAGAGCATGAAGACTGTCCCACTCTGAACCTCTGTAATTGATTCTTGTAGCATCTGGTTCAAGGGTTCTTTCAGTACCTGTTGTCACAGTACAGCACACATCACCTCCAGGTACTCTATTGCTTGCTTTCACATACTTCCACTAGGTCACAAAGGATAGAGGCCTCGGCTTCTAGAGCAGTGATTGTTATATAGTGAGTGCAATGTAAATATTTACCAAGTGGATGAAGAAATGTCAAGCTCTTTACATAGACTTCTTTGTTCAGTTTGGTGCAACTCTGAGGTGTGCACTGAAGTCATTCCATATTACCGATGAGGAAACTGAGAGTCAGAGGAGTAAGAAACCATTTTAATATCCTATGCCTAATAAGAGACAGAACTGAGATTCCAACCCAGGGTGTAGTTGGCATTTTCCCTCTGGGGACATCAATGGGTTGCTGTGAAAAGCAGAGATGGGATTTTATATTCTTCTGAAGTACATAGTGGGACATTTTCCCAGTCTGGTTAGCCAGCCATTGTCTGTCACCATGGAGACCCCAGGAGGAAAGAGATTTACTAAGCCATTGCTGAACTGTCACAGATGAGCTATGGAACTGACTTCCTAACTTTATAGCCTGTGGGTTATAAATCGTTTCCTCTCGCAGGTGTCACTTGACTGATTCAGCTTATGAATCCCATTCTGCAGATAAAGAAACAAAAGACCGACAGTTAAGTCACCTGCCCCAGTGGAAGTTTTCCACCTCAACCTACTTTCCTATTTTTGCAAGGCAGTAGGCAACATAGCCAAGTGGAGTACACATAGGAAGAATAGGGATATGGGATATACAGCTAGGAATTCTGGCATTCACATGAAAAGACCATTCACCTGTTGGGTAAGAGTCATCCCACTTTTAGAGTTCTTCATCTTTTATTTATTTTCATTTGTTTTGTGTGTGTATGTGCTTATTTATGTGTGTCCAGGCACATGTGTGCCTGCAAGTACATGTGCATGCATGTGTGTTGAAGTAAGAGGACAACATTAGGAGTTGTTTCTCAAGTATTATCCACTTTTTTGAGACACAGTCAATCACTTGCATTAAACTTAGTTAATTAGGTTAGACTGGATGCCCAGCAAGCCCAAGGGTTCATCTGTCTCCACCTCCTCAGGACTGGGATTACAAGTGTACACAACCACACCTAGTTTTTTTTTTTTTTAACAGAGATTTTGGGGATCAAACTCAGGTTCTCATGCTTGCAAAGCAAGCACTTTGCTGACTCCATCTCTTTAGTCCTGCCCCCTTTTAAAAACCACCACGATGCCATTATATTATATTCAGAGAAAATCCTTGTCATGGACCTGATAGAGGGAGAGAGAGAGAGAGAAAAAAATTGACACATTAGGACTCTTTTTTTCAAATATTTTATTTATTTATTTATTTATTTATTTATTTATTTATTTATTTGAGAGAGAGAGAGATACAGAAATAGGCAGAGAGAGAGAGAGAGAGAGAGAGAGAGAGAATGGGTGCGCCAGAGCCTCCAGCCACTGCAAATGAACTCTAGATGGATGCACCCCCTTGTGCATCTGGCTTACGTGGGTCCTGGAGAATCGAGCCTTGAACCGGGGTCCTTAGGCTTCATAGGCAAGCGTTTAACCGCTAAGCCATCTCTCCAGCCCCCACATTAGGACTCTTGCCACTGCAAATGAACTCCAGATACATGCACTACTTTGTGTATTGACTTTACATGTGTACTGGGGAATCAAACCTGGCCCATTAGGCTTTGCAAGCAAGTGTCATTAACTGCTTCAGCCCTCCTACTGGACTATTGATCTTCAAAGTGCTTTGTGGCTGGAAAGAGAGTTTTTATCATTTCAATATGATTCTGTAAGACCACAGGGAAATGATCCACATAACCTATTCCTTAGGAAAATTACTGGACTCCTCCAGACTCTGAAACAATTAATTTATATAATGAAGCAAAGTAATAAAAGGGACATGGAGAGCTTTGGGGTTCGTCTTCGCCAATGTCAGCTTGCAGAACAGCTGTAGTGTGTGGCTCTGCACCATCCTGTTTTTTGCAAACCTAATTGGAATCCTCACTGACACGGTACAAGTCACTATTTCCCTCCCACCCCTAGGAGTCCAGAACCTCAGGCCAGCCTACTTTGTGCTGTGTGTCTGCCTAACAGAGTCCAAGATGTAACAATGAAATAGGGAGTTTAATAGCAGGATGAACTTTACTGTAGGTGTAGAACCCAACACCTTGGTCACTAATTAGTGACATATAAGCAAACAATAATACAGAAACTCAGTGGCATCTTCCAGGTTTTTTCAGAACATATAGTCATCTGTAGACTATGTCAATGGTTATCTCTGTAAGAACTCAGACTCTAGCAAGGGTAATAATTTGACACATTAAAACTTACCAATTTAAAACTTACCAATATTTGGTCTCTAAAGATTCTCTTTTACTAGTTTTGAGGCAGGACCTAGATTTCTGCATCTCTTTTCCCTTCCCTTCCTGCTTTCTTTCCCTTTTTGGACAGGATCTCACGAGGTAATCCAGGCTGATTTCTACTACTTCAGCCTCTCCTGAATGCTGGTATTACAGTGGGTACCATGCCTGGCTTGAAATTCTACATTTCTAACAGGCTTCCAAGAATGCTCGTACTGCTGACCCATGTACCACACATCTGGCAGCAGGCTGGGGCTGACTCTCATCTACAGATGACTTCAGGATCTCGTGTCTGAAAGCAGCCATGAATCATTGCTGCAGGCATGAGGAGATTTCAAGAAGGAGATACTCAAGCAGATTCTGAAGGAAAGCTTCAGCACCAACTTTCTTATGTTTCTTTCCTTTCTTCCACTTTTTCTTATAGCTCTGGACTGAGTGGAGAGAGGTGAGCTAATGTGTTGTAATGAATATTTTTACAAGCTCATTAAGGAAAGATGTATCAAGCCTAATGAGAAAACAATTTTCTTCTCAACTCCCACTGCGAAGGTTAAGAGCTCCCAAGGTCAAAACTAAGCCCTCCCCAAGCTGCCTTCCGACAACTTCCCCTGTTGATTAAAGAGAATTTATTGCAGATTCAAATGGGAGATTGAGAGTCATGTGAGAGATGGTAGTAGAATGAAGGAAGGTTTATATTTCAATTGATGAAGCTGGATAATAGAGGTTTAAAAATATTTATCTCCACATCTGCATATGGGACCCATGTTTTGCATGTATCTTGGGCAAGGATTTCACAGCATGTTGTATTGTGGTGCCTGATAAAAACCGCTGGAAAAAATTTATCCACAAAATTAGAAAGTAGTGAACTATAAAATTGCTAATTATTTTCTAGTAAATTTACTTTTAAATAACTTTAGACATCAATTACAGGCACCATTAGGCACCATTAAACACTGGGTGTGTTTACCAAACAAGAGCGGCGAGGTACTGATTCCTGTCCTGCCAGAGTGACCTCATCATTCAAGTTCACCCTCATGCCCTCCTCCCCAAATGCTACTCACAGGCACAGAGCTGGAATTAAACTCCATGAATAATGCCAGATTGTTTCCATTTCAAGTGTCATTGCCCAGTCAGGTCCCAGGTGTCTTAGATGAAAGTAGTTTAGACGAAGATGTTAATTCTGATTGTCAGTTCAGGATGTGTTTTCCAGCTCAGTTTCTCTACCTTTGCTACACATTAGAATCATATGGGAAGTTAAACAAAACAAAACAAAACTTTATGTCAATGCTCCGTTTCATTATGGTAGTACATTTAAATTCTTAGAATCTACATTCCAAGTGACTATAATGGGTGGCTGAACATGCTCACCATAGACGTGGCTACCCTCAGTTGCAGACCAACATCCTCTGACTTCCTCCTATCTCCTCTGCTCTTCCTGTGGTAGAATCTGATTGTCTTCAGCTAGAAATAACTGTGAGATTTTATGTAAAGATGTCATCTGTCCATCACACATAAGGTGTGGGTACCTTAACAGCCACCATATGCAACTCTTCTTTCATGTGTTTCTGGATAAGGTGTAGAACCTGAGTCCTATATTCAGCTTCTTTTGGAACTGTGCACATACCTTGGTACCCATCCATTTGACTGGGCTGGGTGGGTAAAGGGTTATATGCTTCAACACCGGGGCAGGGCTTCAGGGATGCACTCTGGAGTCAAGCCTCTAGGTGTCTAGACTGACGCTGATGCTCAGTAGCACTCTGTTTGACCTCACTGTGCCTTTTTCTCATCTCAGTTATCTCAAGAAGATTGATGGGAGAAGGAAAGTTCTCTAGAGCACTGGGCAAGGCTCAGTGAATGGAAGCTCTCATGGAAAGCACAGAGCACAGTAACTGATTGTCAGTAGGCATGATCTTCCCTCTTTTAAAGGAAAAGCTTTTGCTAATACTTTTAGCTTTTCAAGAAAAAGTGAAGGAGAGGGACACTTCTACCCATTATTTTCCTTCTTTCCCAAATGAGATAGAATAGTTGTAGTCATTTGGATGAGATATCTCTCAAAGCCTCATGTGTTTTGGATGCTTGGATATCCAAATTAGTGGTCATTTGAGAACTGGAGCCTTACTGGAGGAGGTATGTTGCTTGGGTGGACCTTGAAGTATATTAGCCCAGCTCCAAGCCTAGCACTTTACTTCCATCCCGATATATGACATGTGAGCCAGATTCCCATGTGTGTCTTGCTTCCCTGCCATAATGATGCTTCTCCTTGAAATTAAAATTGAAACCACAGGCTTATAAGTCTGAAATAAACCATTTCTTCCCAAAAGCTGCTCCTGGTAGGGTTAGGGTGTTTGCCCAGGAATGAGGAGGTAATTCCTACAAAAATACTGGTGCTGATAAATGAGACCTGACTATATTTAGGTGTTTTTTTTTTTTTTTTTTTTTTTGTCTTTTGGAATAGATTTGTAGGAGGAATAATATGTAAAGATCTGGAAATGTGGACTAAGAGATGCATCAGAGTGATGTAAACAGAGCTTGATGGACCATTCTGGTCAGAGTTTGAAAGACCTGAATGCAGAAAAGACTGTGGACTATGAAAGCTTGGCTTATGAGATTTCAGAGAAGGGGGTGGGGAAACTTTGTTAGAACTTGATTAGAGGGAGTTTGTGTGCTTTTCTTGCTGAGGGGAACATGAAAAATGTTGAATTTAAAACGTAAGGTCCTGTTGTTTTGAGCAGAGGAAAGGTAGAGAGCAGAAGGATATGACGCAGACAGAAATGAAAGTCTTGCATCCCTTCTCTTGGGTCAGGTCCAGCGAATGCTTTCCACATGGCAGCCAAGTGAAAGGAGTCTGCAGAGATGCTCATCATGCACCAGTGTGTTTGGATATCACTCAGATTCTATTGTATCCTACCTTGTCTGCACACCCTCGAATTAGGACTGGGCTGTTCCCACTTAGAGGTGATACATGGATCCCTTTCTATGACCTCTAAGGTCAACCTGCATCCATTTGTTTCCTGACCCAGACGTGGCTTCTTGACATGCTGCTCCTCAAGGCAAAAGCCCAATCACTCTGTGAATGCAGTGATTTTTAGAAAGAGCTTGAGAATTCTGGTGGGAATTTTCTGACCTGGGTTGGACTGGCTCTTGGCACAGGGAAGAGATTAGGTTTTAATAATGCAATGAGAGCTTGTGAATTTCCATCTTTTGCTATAGTACTAAATTAAAATCCCATGGTTGTGAGCTCAGTAGGGTAAGTACTAGGGGCCATAGAGAAGGATTTTGTAGTGTGTTTTCCTCAACAGGGACTGTATCCCAGAGCAAACTTTGACGAAAGGAAAGGCCAAGAAGATGAATTGATTTTTTATTATAACATTTTCTTCCATTAAAAATCATAAAATCAATATAACAACACCATGTGGAATTTGGAACACAGAAGAAAATAACTCCCTTCAGTGCTAGCCTCTAACACATCCCAAGTTTTATTCTTGTTTCTTTTTCCCTCTCATCCCTAATACATATAGAGGCACTTTGTACATAGTCACCAATATCACTTTATTCAATAAATGATTACTGCTCCCCTATTATGTGCATAGCCTTCTTTTACCAGGTCAAAGCAGAGGAGGATTTGGTCCATAGCCTTGGTTGTCTCATCATTGAGTTGGGGAAATGCATACATAGATCACCATGGCAGCACAGAGGTAACTGTGCTCACAGGGGTTAAGTCTCATGTCTGAATACAAGGAATGAAGACAATGACCAGATCCTCCTTTATGTCTAGTTGACAGGCCTGGTGGTGTTGGGACCACATGACAACATGGTATAATGCAAAGGCCTCGACTAAGTCCATTTGTTATAATTCTACAATAATCATTTGGGTAGTATAGAGGCCATAGTGCTTGCAAAAATGGAATCCACTGTTAATTTTTACTTTAGTTTTGTTTCTATAAACCAGAGATTTCATGTAAAAAAAAAAAAACCCTGAGATTTCTGGCTTCTCTTGAAATCTATACTAAGCATCACTGGAATTTGTTTTCTTTGGGGGGGGGGCAATGCAGGTAAAAAGGGTGGCTCTATCCAAGATGGCAGACATCCTGTTTGCCACGTCTTCCCTGAACCATACTGCTTAGTTTCTCAGTGTTATGTTTGAACATGAAATGTCCCCCATAAGCTCATGTGTTTGAGCACTTGCTCCTCAGCTGGTCATGCTGTTTGGAAAGGTGTGGAACTATTAGGAGGTAGAACCTTGCTAGAGGAAGAGGGTCAGTCAGGGTGGACCTTGAGATTTCATAGCCAAGACTTACTGCTCCTGCCTTTGTGCCTGAACCTCTGCCTTCTGTCTGGAACACTCCTCTTTGGCATCCATAGTTTGATTCCTTTTCCTCTCCTATCCTTTGCTCAAAGTTTGCCCTCATACATTTAATATTGCAATCTTTTCTTTAGACCTCACAATGGTTCTTTACTCATTCCTATTTCCCAGTTTAGCTGACTTACACTTTTGCCACCTTTGGTCATATTATGTAGATGTTCTTTCTTAGAAAGGCAAAGATTGTTCTCAATTCCCTATGTTTATAAGCTTATATACTCAGTCCAGTCTTTGTTGCATGGATAAATGGAAGCCATTTTACCCTGGTAAGTTAACAAATCACACCCAAACTCAGTTTCTCCACCAGTAAAATTAACTGGAAGCTTAAAATTCATATACGTATAGGGTAGATATCCTGGGCCAGAGCAGGAGTGGGTCACCATATGCTGGGCATGTGAGGCTAGAGTGCATGGTTCATAGTAGGTATACAGGAAGAATACTGATCTTGTTTTGTCCCTTAATGACAAGAGACCTGGATATTCCAGTGAATTTATTCATTAGTGCATGTTATTTGTATACAACAGCAGGACTCATGGTGACACATTCATACATGTATGTAATGTATGAGATCATAATATGTGATATTACCTTCTTTTTTCTCATTCCTGACTGATCACCTTCCTTTCCCTGCAATTACCCTCATGTCATTTTCCCCTGAAATTTAGATTCTGCTTATAAGAGAAAACATGTAATATTTTTTCTTTTTGGCTTCTTAACAGAATGCTCTCTTATCCCATCTAATTTCCTTCAAATGACAAGATATTTTCTTTCTTTATGGCTGAATAAAATTCTATTGTGCAAATGGCCACCTAGGCTGGTTCATCATCTTGGCTATTGTGAATCTTGCTGCAATAAACCTGGATGAGCAGGTATCTCTGTGGCATGCAGATTAAGGCTTTTGATATAGTATTCAGGAGTTGTATAGCCATATCACTTTTTTGAGGTCCCTCCATGCTAATTTCCATAGCCAAATTTCATATGCCTCCAAGTTTGGTGCTATACTATTTATTCATATGTTGCTGAGGAACAATAAAAGAATAAATTGCATGAACGATCACCATTAGCTTAATATCTATTACATATGTCTCTCTTTTCCTTAATATTGAAGATTCCTCAGAGAATCCCAGTCCCTTGGGATAATGCTACAGTCTTTATCTTTGGAGAACAAGAATCTTTGACAAATGGCACCTGAAGGAAGATTCCAGGATGGGTGGAGTATTAGGACTTGTGTTCTTGAAGTGGGGTCGCCTTAGTGGAATTCATTGTTTCCAGAAATGGGGATTCAAAGAGCTGCAGTGGAGTTTAGTGGGATGGGTTGGGATGGGAAGGGGTGGAGGGCAGAACAGAGGGGAACTTCAGATGAGCCCATCGGGGTCAGTCAGAAACCTTGGGCATTTTCTGTTTCATCAGGACCCACAGCCTTTGGGGCTCTATGCCACCTCCCTCTGCATGGGGGATAATGATAATACTTCCTCCCCGGAGCTGCTAATGTGTGTGACAACATCCCCAGTCCAGTGTCCTAGTGTTGGCTTAAGCTTCTTAGAATCAAATGATAAAAATCACCAATGTGATGGCCTCTTTTAGTGCACTTAAGGTTTTCAAGCCTTAAACGTAATCATCATGATGAAAAAGCCCCCATTCACCCTCCCTCCCCAACTGGTACACTTGCCAGGTGTGAGCACTTTGCTGTGGGCTGCACTTGGGTCATCTCATGCCCCAGCAAGGCTGAGAGCTTAGGCCCATTAGGATTACAATTTGGGCCACTTCTATGAAAACTGATTCATGTTAGAAGTTGTAAATGTCTAAAAAAGAGGCTGGTTAGGTGGTCCAGGACTAAAGTGTGAACAAATTCTAATCCCTTCACCAAAGAGAATGAGTAGATATTGCGTACCTAGGCCTCTTTTTTTTTTTTTTTAACTTTAATGATGAGACCATGTGATTCACCTCCCAGTACACAGTTGTGCCCACAGGAATAGCCTATCTTTCACCTTCTCTTTCTTAAGGTTGGTATTACAGTACCACCTGTTGTTGTCCTAAGCCCCTAATCACAGAATAAAATGGCATTTAAATATAAGTTTTTTTTTTAAAAAAATCCTTTTTATTTTTATTTTTTTATTTTAAAGACAGAAAGAGAGAGAGAGAGAGAGAGAGAAGTGGTGTGCCTGGACCTCAAATAGGATTTCACAGGTGGGTCCTAAACCATATGATTCATTCCCTTATAAGAAATAGAGATTGGGCTGGGCATAGTGGTGCACGCCTTTAGTCCAAGCAGTTGGAATGCTAAGGTAGGATGATCTCTAAGAGTTTGAGGCCACCCTGGGACTACAGAGTTCAAGGTCAGTCTGGGATAGAGTGAGACCCTACCTCTAAACATAAAAAAGAGAAGAGATTGGAAGAAGACACACAGAGGGAGGACCACATGATCACCCAGAGAGAAGGTGTCCATGTAGAAGCCAAGAAGAGAGCATTCACAGGAAACTAACCTTGCTGAAGCCTCGACGTTGGACTTCCAGCTTTTAGAAATGTGAGACCATAACACTTATTTTATTTCAGACCTATTGTGTGGTTCTTTGTTATGGAAACTCATGTTAGTTTTCTAGAGCTGCCATATCAAAATATCATAGGCAGGGTGCCTGGAACAAAAGAACTCTATTTGCTCCCAGCACTAGAAGCTGGAAGTGCAAATCCAAGGCCTATGAGATCTCTCAAGTGACCATTCTCCTGGAGCTTCTTCACATGTCCCAAGTGTCTTTTTTCTCTTCTTAAAAATCATATTGGGCTGGAGAGATGGCTTAGCGGTTAAGGCACCTGCCTCCTAAGCCTAAGAACACTGGTTCCAATCTCCAGCAGTTCCAATCTCCAGGTCCCACGTTTAGCCAGATGCAAAGTGACACAACGGATCAATGACACACTTGACCACAAGGGGGCACACACATCTGGATTTCGATCACAGCAGCTGAGAGACTGCTGGTGCACCCATCTCTATCTGTCTTCCTCTCCCTCTCTTGCTTTCTGTCTCTCTCTGTGTCTCTCTCCAAGAAAAAAAAAAGTCATATTAGGGGCTGGAAAGATGCCTTAGTGGTTAAGGCATTTGCCTGCAAAGCCAAAGGATCCTGGTTCAGCTCTCCAAGACCCATGTAAGCCAGAGGCACAAGGGGGCATATGCATCTGGAGTTCGTTTTCAGTGGCTGGAGACCCTGATGCGCCCATTCTCTCCCTCTCTCCATCTCTCCTTCTCTCTCTGCCTCTTTCTCTGTCTCAAATAAATAAATAAATAAATAATATTTTTAAAAAGTCATTTTGTATTTGGATATCACTTCTAGATGCCCCCTTCTAGAGGTAAGTTAGCCATTTCTTTAGAAGCCCTGACTCCAAATATAGCGCTATACTTTGGTTTTAGAACTGCAACATATAAATTTTAGTGGGACACAATTTGGTACATAACTACCTAACCAACATCTCTAGTACATCAATCCGGTTTCTGAGCAATAGGGGTTATTTAAGTTAAGATTTAACTGTGCTTAGAAACAAGGCCAGTCTAGGAATACAGTCAACAGACTATTCAGTCTACGACAGAAGTTCCTAGTACCTTGACAAAACTATCCATAGATTCACTGAGTACCCTGTGGCCCAATGACTCTGGGATGTAGGATGAAAGATGCTCACGAGTGGGTAATGTATTTGCTGGACAGTAGACCCTATACCCTGTAACCTCACTGCCTATTCACCTGAATAATGCTCCTCACATAATCCACTCAAGTGAAGGAAGTGTCTGACCGTACAGCTATTTCTAGAGAGTTCCTTGTAATCTTTATTAAAATTAGGAATTCTCAGTTCTGTTCTCCAAAATTACCTTGCTCTTGGGATGAGATCTGTTTTTTTTTTTTTTTTTTTTTTTTTTTTTTTTTTTTTTTTTTTTTTTTTTTTTTTTTTTTTTTTTTTTTTTTTTTTTTTTTTTTTTTTTTTTTTTTTTTTGACAAACATTTCTGGTGATTTTACTGTGAAGTACTGTGAACTGATTTGGATGTTATGCCCTAAATCTATGTGAGGTAAGGAAAGTCCAGATCAAGTATCTACACATGCTGGGTGCTGAAGCACACCCTGGCACCCTGGGATCTGGAGTGGAAATATAGGTCTCCATCTCTTCCATCAGATTGCCCTTATGTCTGTACATGCTGAAGCAGACACAGGGATCTGGAGTTGAAGTGTAGGTCCCCACATCACCCATGTGGATACCACTGATAGTTTGCTTTGAGATCATCTCTATGATTTCACAGAATAACAACATGGATGAGGAAGAAGGCAAGCCCATCTTCACAGCTTGGTTGTGAAATCTGTGTATTGTGGCTGCCGTTCTGAACTGACTTAGGATTTAAGGGTACGCGGCTGCCTCTGGGCCTTTGCTGGTTCACATTTTGGAAGTCATCTGCCTTAGATACTGGAGTGGCTCAGTTTCAGTTTACTCATGCTTCTGCACAAATGTCACCTCCATACCTATCAATTCCCCTTCTCTCTATATTTCATACTCCATTTTCCTGTTTTATACACATAATTTCTTGACTACCTGGCTTCATGTTATAAATTGATTAATTGCCTATAAGAGTCACGAGGATAAGGACTTTGTTTTGTTGACAGTGTTATCCATAGTGGATTGAAAAATGAAAACTAAAGAATGGATGAATGTAAGCTCAATGATTCCAGTGTCCTTCTATCAGGTCTATCAAGAAATTGTGACATATGACTGCATGGTAACTTGCAGTGAATGAAACCCATGCAGCTGGTGAATTTATTGTTATTCAAAAAATAATCTGGTACCATGGAAAGAAACACACACACATTATATCCTCCTCCACCAAAAAAAAAATTGTGTACTCTCACAGTAGATTTCCATTCATATGGATATTTTTAATTTATTAAGATAATGCCACATTGCATCTATTCCTTGTGAGACCACCTTTTCACTTCCTATGTGCCAAACATTTTCCTGTAAAAATAAATAATATTTAAATAAACATTTTAATGCAGTGGTGCTATTAAGCCCAGTCCTGGGACCAAATTTTCTGTATTAGCTACTCATTGCCATGACCCAATAACTTATAGAAAGCAGTTAAGAAAGGAACGGGTTAATTCCAGTAGGGCAGGGAGGGTATAGCAGAAGGAGCGGGAAGCAGAGGGTGAACAAAAAGTGGAGTAGACTATAAAACCTCAAGTTCCGCCCAAAGTAACCTCCTTCCTCTACCTCCTGAAGCTACCACAACTTTGCCAGCCAGTGTCACCAGTTGGAGGACTAAATGTTCAAAAACATAAACTTACTGAAGACAATTTATCTTCAAGCTACAAATATTCCATTAAGGAAATCCTCCATATTTAATTTACCTCGAACGAAAATTTTCTGTTTCCAAATTTGCACAGTATTTTTGCATGCATTCGTGTGTGTGTGTGTGTGTGTGTGTGTGTGTTTGTTATGCAAATATGTGTATGGCCATGTGGTGCCTCATGCACTCATCTGCAGGTGTCAGAGTGGAAAGTTGGGTGTCCCATTTCATCTCTCTTCTCAGTCTTATTTGAGTCAGAGTCTATTACTGATCCTGGAGCTTGCCTTTTTCTCTGTGAGCCCTCAGGATTCTTTTCTTTTTTTTCCATTTGCAGTGACTAGAGGCCCTGGTAAGCTCCCCCCACCCACACACTCTCTCTTTCTCTTTCCCTCTTTCTCTCTCATGCAAAAGTCAACATTTTATTATATCAGTTATTAATTTTGTAGTCTAATACAATGGGCTTTTTAAGTTGTGCTGGGATATTATGCCAGTTTTTAGCCAACATGACGTATAATAGTACATAGTTCTGATTCATTCTGCATAGAAAAGAAGTACTTAACCATCAGTATCTTCTACATTAAACTTTCAACCATATATAACAATAAATATAATAATGTGCAATTTTATCTTTGCATCATAGTTGTGATCATTTTATAGTTAGCAATGCCATTTGTGGTCAGAAAGTATGTGCTTTAAGTACTCCATTCTAGATCCAAAACTTGGGCAACCATATCATTCAGTAAGTTGATTGTGATGGCCTTGTGATCTTTACATTGGACATGAAGGAGAAAGACTGAATCTAAGAGATTCCTTTGTCTAAACCAAGGCCTGTTGTATGAGTGTAGGGCTTTGGGGGAGGGGACCTTAACCATACATACTGATACACAAGTGGTCAAAGCCATAAAAATCAAAGTCCCTTGAAATAAATCAGTGAAAAGGCATATTTTCTTAAAATATTTATCTTTAAAATGTGTGTTTTCCACCAAAGGATAACCGCAATTCTAACCAATTTCCTATTTATAGCATCATAGTAAGATACTATCACTAGCTTGTCTCATCACTGGTCTTCATAGTGCAGATTGAAAGGAGAATCTCCCGTATCATTATGTGCAAATGCCTCCATTCTCTTCATATTTTTGGTGCATACTTACTAAGAAATACATTTTTAAAAATTCACTATCAAAGTTACCAATATTCACAAGGAAATCAATCCAAGTTCGTGTCTTGCCGGAAGCCTATTGGAAGTGCAACTTCTGGAAAGCCAGATTTCAAAGCATATGGTTACAGAACCTTCGGTTTCCAGAAGTTGTGGTATTTTTTTTTAATTTAATTTTTTTTTTTAGGCAAGGTTTCACTGTATCCCAGGCTGGCCTCGAACTCAGCACGGGCAGGAAGGCGTGCGCCCCCACGCCGGGCTCTGTGGGAACTCTGTAGACCACCCCTATCCCAGATGGTGTCCCACCCTGCCCGCGCATCCTCCTCTGGCCGCTAAGCTTTCGCCAAGAGCCGGCTGGAGACCCGGACACCGCAGCACATCCGACCCCGAAGCTTCCGCGCTTCAAGCCGGCGCTCGGCCTGCCCGCACCTCTGCAAAGAGAACCCTTGTTCCGGCCACGCGGCCTGGGCGGCCCCGCGCCCCGCTCGGCTGCCAGTCGGGTTCCGGTGGTAAGTTTGGACAGTCGGCTCTGAAAAGGCGAGGGGCAGAGGGGCGGAGGGGCGGGGGAAACCAGCGGGGCTGCACATGCTCCGTAGCCACCAAAGCCGCCGCCCCCTCCCCCCGCCAGGAGTGATGACAGCCTCTCAGGATTCTTGAGTGACTGTTTTCCTATGCGATTGGGGTGACAGATGCACATGGCCATGCCCAGCTGTTTATGTGGGCCATACCCTTTACTCTCTGACCACTCTCTCAATCATCAATACTACTGCTTTAATTCACTCCCAACTTAAAGGGTGATACATTCACAGAAGTTAAAATAAATGTTCATTGCTGAGGTTCTAACAGAGTTTATATATTCACTGAGTATTTGGATTATTTTTGTATAAACAGATCATACACTATCCCATTTTCCTATCAGGGTATACATACTTGTTAGTGATTTGTAAGTATTCTGCTTATTTTTGAAATTCTCAATTTCTGGTACATAGGTAGAAATAGAATAGACAAATATTAAACTAATTAAAACATCAGATTTCTGTTCTATACCTTATACGTGTTTTTCACAGTTTATAGTTGCTCTTTTACTTATTTTTTGCTTTTCTTGTACAAAGAATATTTAAGGTAAATTGAATGGATCGATACATTCCTTTTTGTTAATGCTAAAATTTATCTTCCTCTGCATACCAAGCCTGCTTTTATTGTTTTTCTTACTTTGATCCCATTCCTTCCTTCCGTCCCTCCTTCCGTTTACTTACTTTATTTTTCTTCCACTTACAAAATTACAAAGCATTAATCATCACCTGTCTTTCATTTTGTTTACATAATCAAGTAGATATTTAGTTTCTTTAGTTCCCTTCTTCATTTTATTATTTTTGTAAATATTTAGTGGGAAAATATTTATAAATATTTAATCTTGTTCCAAGACTATGCATTGACAAATTTCCTTCTACTGATGTGAAATGTCCTGTATGTTATATTAAACATCTTTATGTAGGCTTGAATGTCTTCCTGAGATAATTCTACTTAATCTTTGATCAAACTATTCTTTTTTTTTTTTTTTTAGGTATGCTCTCTAGACCTGAAATTCACTATGTAGTCTCAGCATGGTCTTGAATTCATGGCGATCCTCCTACCTACCTCTGCTTCCTGAGTGCTGGGATTAAAGGCATGTGCCACCATGCCTGGCTTGAAACTATCCATTCTTGCATCAGTTTTTACAGTGTTGTAATGAGCATATAAATTTCACTAATAGTATAATATTGCAATCTATTGGTATATTTCATTAGAATATTATCATATTATATTAGCAAATTAGTATTAATGTAGTATTACATTACAGTATTGTAATTCGTCACTATATTTTTGTTAGTATATTAGTACATAGTACGTCATATGATATACTGTAGATGTTTACTAATATATGTTCTTCTCAAAGGTTAGTATTTTTCTACTTGCTGTAGGAAGATGGCTCAGCAGTAAAAGCCTGCTGTCCCAGGGTTGATTCCCCAGTACCCATGTAAAGTCAGGTTCAAATAGTGGAACGTGCATCTTGAGTTCATTTGCAGTGGCAAGAGGCCCTCCTGTACCCATTCTCACTACCTCTCTCCCTGCCCCTTTCTTCTTGCAAATAAATACAAATATTTTAAAATATAGCTTAACTTTAAGAGTCATTTTGTTAAGATGCCAAATTGTTAGAAATTTGATTTAAACTATGTATACCTACAAATTAGGGTAGCTAATATCTTTTAAACTATTCTTCTTTCAAACAATAACATAAGTCTGCTTTTTTTAAAGGCTGTTTTTAGGAACACCCAATAAATTCCTGTCACAGTTTTTATAGACCTTGAACATTTTGTGTCCCCTTTCTAGTAGTTCTAATGACTATTTATATTCCATGGCTTGTCATCTTGAGCAAATTACTTCCCCTTGTGAATTTGCCTGGACCTGTTTGCTCTGCTGCAAAGGTGAAATGAGGTGGTAAATCCTGAGCTCCCAGAGCAGTTCACAGCACACCAGGTGTTCAACATGTGTTGTGAGAGTTGCTGCTAATTTAAAAGGAATTGTAGAACAGCATTAGATAATTGTGATCATACCAGACCATGAAGAAAATTCCTCTCTGTGCACCTGGTACAATTAGCCTATAAGTCTTTGGAAGTGGAGCAATGAGGCAATGAGACAGCAGACAGCAGCCCACCGTGGAGTACTGGCTTCAACTCTGCCTCACACTCCCAGACACATCCATGTATTCAACTAATGAAAGTTGCTTCAGTTCTCATGGAAGTGGAGATGTCCATGATGCTTTGCCATTAAGTATGATTTGGCTATTGAGAATGATGCATAAATATATAAATACAGGAGTCGAGAGATGCTGCCGGCCTCCCAAGCACCTCGGTCCTCCTCACTTACTCGGGGATTCTCTAGGATTCAATGATAGTTATCTGTGATGGTTGCATATGCTGATTCTAGACCATGACTTCAGAATGATTCTACATGCTGATCCTAACTGATAGACAAGGAACTCTTGCTCTGCAACCAGCTTTAAGACTAGAAAGTCACTTCCATAGGGAAGCTCTGTACCCTGTTGTAGAAGATGGTTGTTTAGCAGATGGAAAAGGATGAGAAAAGATGGACGTGGTGGCTTTGAGTGCAAGTTTCCTATAGCCTCAGGTGTTTGTAAGTAAGTTTCCTATTTAGTCTACACCTAGTAGAGTCTTTAGGAGGTGGAGCCTGCTAGTGAAAGTGTGTCGCTAGGGGCAGACCTTGGGGTTAAGCCAAGTCCTACCGTGTGTTCAGAGTCAGCTTGTGCTTGCTAGTGCTTGTGGCTGTACCTCTGCTATGGATGCATTTTGAAATGAGCCAGTTTATTCCACCATGATGAAGCTTCTACTCGAAACTATAAGCCTGAAATAAACCCTTTCAACCCATAAACTGCTTCTGGTCAGGTGGTTATCCCAGAAATAAGAAGGTAATTGCAACAGAAGGTGACATGGGTTTTGGAGGAAGATAGAGAAAAGTAAGAGTGGCATAAATATGAATAGTTGGAGAAATGGCAGTTAGTAGAAAGAAATGGCAATCTGCAGAGAGGTGGAGGGAAGACCTGAAAGACCAGTAGAAGAAAAAAGAAGTCAGAAGAATTGGGAATGAAATGAGAAGTTTTAGATTATTCAACTTCTGCAAAAAAAAATATCATAGTGAAATATCCACAAATGTTGCCAATGATACATTCTATGACTGAGTCATTATGCAGAGATGAGCTGGGGGCTGAAGGACAGAATTAATAAAGTAAGTAATTTCATCCCTTTGGCAGTGTCTTTCTGCATGAAATAGTGATTTTATGTCTTGCTTCTCTCCAGCCTGCACATTCCTCATAACAAACAGTCCCTCAGTGAGTGACTATTTATGTTTCAAGGCAATAGCATCAGCATAAGGGACTCTCCTCTGAATCTTTCTCAGCGAAGATGCCAAGGCCATGTAGGAAAGTCAAGAAAGTGTTCCATTTGGGAATAGTGCTGGTTCTGCTTTTGGCTGTAGCAGATAGAGTTTGGAGTCGGATGGATCTTGGTTCAAGCCCATCGAGTGCACTTACTGACTCACCTGTTTTGCATCTTGGTCTTTTTGTGTGAAGAATGGACATGCTCACATCTTGCTCATGCAAGAAAGGGCCTGGCACTCAATCATGGTTGACCAGGGAATTGTCAAGTCTCCTTCCAGCCTCGGTGCCTAGGGGTACACAGAGCTGAATGGAAAAATTCTAGTTTATAAATATAAATGGAAAAATCCAATGAGACCTCCTGGTCTTTGCTTCTCCTTATGTTTACTACTGCATTTGTGTTGTAATCCCCTATCCCTTCCTTGTTCTAAGGGATAAGAAGATGCTGTACATAAAACCTGTCTTAGACTATAATTTTATCTATGTCTCTTTGTAAACTTACTTAGTGTTATATGCTAAACCAAGTACTGGCATTGTTAAGCATTCTTGCTTAATCTAATCATAGAAAGAACACATGCTGATTATTATTATACCCCTTTTATAAATAAAACATCTCTAGTGCTGAAAATTAACTCCTCCCCACAGAGTTAAACTGTGATGCAGCTTAGACTTAAAGGGGAAGTGTACAACAGCACATTCTGAATTTCCAGACCCTGGGCTATATATTGTCCTGAAAGTAACCTGTTCTTCTGAATCCAGCAGATTAAAGTAGCATGCTGAGGGCATTGAGATTCTGAGATTATTGGGTTAAATGTGCCCATAAACAATCAATTCATATCTGAATATCATCAGCTAAGTGCAACTAAACTATCCCAGGGAGTAGAGGAGCATAACAAAGGAGATAAACATTCTATTTTAATCCCTCAAAGTTAGCAGAATGCTGCCACATTTGTCAAGTTTTCTAGGTAGAGGAAGTGGCTATTCAGAGGCATGCTGATATGAGTATTCCCAGCACAATCAGAAGACACCCAGTATTTCATGGCTAAAGCCAAAGAGAAAGACCTCCCCTAGAGCAATGGGAGAGTGAGGGTGGGAGAAGCCCATGGAAGCAGATCCCAGCTGCCTCTCTGGAGAGTGCTCTTTATCTGGAGAGCTGTTAGTGTGTTTTATGAGAGGACCGACTTGATCAGATCAGTGTTTGAGAGAGATCATGCCTGATGAATGAGCGGGTGGCTAAAGCCTGGTGGCAGATGACCAAAGAAGAGTTGCATTCAAAGCCTAGTTAAGAATCAGACCCTGAACTGAAGCCATGGGGCGGGAGAAGAGAGGATGTGTCTGTGAGAGATGAACAAGGAAATATCCACAACTGTGAGCCTGGGTCTATGTGTACAGGAAGGTAGAATGAGGACCAAGAGGGCAAGTGGGAATTCGAGAGTGGCTGAGGAGCTAACTTGGACACCTGGTAATGCCCCCACTTATCTAAGAAGAGACAAGCAAACCTGATTTGACACCTCTATAGAGCCTGACCAGTATACCAAATTCTTTCCCTTTGAAAAGCCCAGTGAAAACCTCTGGTTATCCTCTTTCAATGTCTTTTTGATACATAGGGGAATTTCATCAGCTGGGAGTCCACAGCAGGGCCTTGAAAGTACAACCCAGGCATTTGGCCTCTTTGACTCATCAGGATGATCTGTGGACCTAAGTGGCTAGGCCTTCCCTCCTTTCTACCCTCATGGCTGCCTGCTTCCTGGGGAGCATGTCCTGCTGGTCCCAACATCTTAGAATACTTAGAATGAGGTCAAAGGCTACAATACAGCCCCAAACCCTCCTCTATAGTCCTCATGAAATAGATGACCTTGCAACCATCACAGAGCATTTCTCCAAAGAACTTCACTTCTAAACCTACCGCTCTTTGTTGGTATGTACATTTATTTATTGGCTGCACATATTTATGGGGTAAAATGTGACAATTTATGTTTAATGAAGAAATTAGGGAAATTAGTATTTCCATTTCTACCTCCTTCAGCATTTAGCATTTCCTTGTGTTGGGACCCTTTGAACTATTCTCTTCATTATTGAGTACAGTACTCTGTGCTGCAGGTCACTGGGACGTTTCTCTCTTTATCAAGTACATTTTGGCAGGCCTGTTGGATAAGGAGAACACAAATCTAATCTAATGGGAGCTGATAGGACTGATGATACCCATATCAACAAACAACAAAACTGTCAGTTCCAGAAAAGGGTAAAACAGATATGAGTCTCCATTCCTGAAAGGATTTTCCCTGTTCCTAGAAACAGTGGTGACACTTCTGAGAATATGCCAGTTACACTACAATCTGATGGGTGGCACAGTATGTGTAAATAAATGTAAAAAGAGGAAGGACTACCGAAATAAGCTGGGCTTTTCAAAGGGAAAGAATTTGGTATACTGGTCAGGCTCTATAGAGGTGTCAAATCAAGTTTGCTTGTCTCTTCTTAGATAGGTGGGGGCATTACCAGGTGTCCAGGTTAGCTCCTCAGCCACTCTCGAATTCCCACTTGCCCTCTTGGTCCTCACTCTACCTTGCTGTACACATAGACCCAGGCTCACACTTGTGGATATTTCCTTGTTCATCTCTCACAGACACATCCTCTCTTCTCCTGCCCCATGGCTGAACTGAAGCCAGTTCAGGGTCTGATTCTTAACTAGGCTTTGAATGCAACTCTTCATTGGTCATCTGCCACCAGGCTTTAGCCACCTGCTCATTTATTAGGCATGATCTCTCTCAAACACTGATCTGATCATATGATGGTTAAATTCTCTTGCTAACTTGACCAGGTTAAGATTCAGGCAAAAGATTGCCCCCCTGGGCAGGTCTGTGAGGGCATTTGCAAGAAGGATTGATAGAGACAAACTCTACCCCAGAGTAGGTGCCCCTTACATATGTATGTATGTATGTATGTATGTATGTATGTATGTATGTAACACACACACACACACACACACCCTGAGAGAACACAGGGCCTTTTGCCTGGACATCAGGACCCAGCTTCACCAGCCTTCCATCATGGACTGAACACCAGTGGCTCCTCAGAAATCCTCCAAGCCTTCAGGACCAGCTTGGCACTGCTGAGCTATCCAGCCTCATGCACTGAGCAGTTTCTGGGTCCTCAGACACTCCAGCCCACAGATGGCTACACTTCCAGCACATGTTTTGCAATAATAATAAAGTAATGAATGTGTTTTACAATACATGTTCCTTCTGTTGGTTCTGTTCCTCTAAATGTGGCTCACACACTCACCCTTTTCAGTTGCCCTGGAAATCTTAAAACGCTGCTTTTAGAAGAAGCTCACCCTTGGAGACCTGAAAGATCTCTTTGCTGCTTACAGCAAATTTTTGACGATTGTTGCCCTCTCCTATGTGCCAGAACTAGGTGAGGTATGACAGGAAGTGAGGAGTCCTGGGTTTGGAGCCGGGCATATCCAAATGGAATCTACTCTACCACTTGCTAGCTCTCTGACCTTAAGCACTCAAATATCTTTCCTGTGTTTAAATCTCTTAAGCTGGCAAATTACAACTAACCCTCCTTACCAATTCCTCGTGATTCATTGAGGAGTTGACAAGGTAACAAACTGAAGGACACAGCAAGATGCCTGCCATATGTTAGTATTCAACAGTTGATGGCTTTTGTTGACCTAGACTCCAGAATTTGGCTCTAGGTCACCACTGAATATCCATTCCATTAGAGCCAATTTACTGATGACCAAATTGGAAAAAAGAAATCAATTCACTGATGGCCCCTGTGACTTGATATGAATAGCAAAAGCATAGTAACTGGTACAAAAAGGGAAACTTAAAACAGAAAACATCCGAATCTTACATCTCTCTTCACAGAAAAATGACTAAAAAGTAGAGCTAGTAAATTTCCTAACTCTGCCCCTTTCCTTCCATTCACAGTGACCCTTCCTGTGTGGCTCCTAGCCTCAAATTCTCAACCCACCAGGAAGTCTCTTTATGAAGTCATTCATTCTCCAGAGCTTGTGTCACTGTGAGAAATGTCTGAGAGAAACTACAACAGGAAAGGTTTACTGCCCCTCATGGTATTAGAGATTTCAGTCAAAAGCTGGCTGGATCTGCCACTCTGTGAGGGAGGTGAGACAGAAAGTCTTGGCACTGAGAGCATGTGGAGGATGAAGTTGTTCCCCTCCTGAAAGCCAGGAAACGGTGGTGGTGGGGGATGTCAAGGGAGAAGAAAGAGAGGAGACAGGAAAAGGGAGAAGAGTGTAGGGACAGGGACAAGGAATATGTTTCAAAGTCACACCTCCAACTAAAATGCACCTTCCACAGTTCACCACCTCCCAAGTTTCAGACAATGAGGGCATCCATGGATTAAGCCACTGATGGGTTACAGCCCTCATGATCCATGGAAGAGCCGCAAGCACATCCTCAATTCGGTCAAGTGGACATAACCCTGGAGTGTGCTCATCACAGGAAGCTAGGTCCTTTCCATTCCTGATCTTACCGTATAACTCATTTGAAATCATTATCACTACATCTGGGGATTTAAAAGATATTTTATTTATTTGCAAGGAGAGATAAAGAGAGAGAATCTGGGCATGCCAGGGCCTCTTGCTATTGCAAATGGACTCCAGATGCATGTGCCACGTTGTGCATCTGGCTTTTCATGGGTATGGGGAATTGAACTTGAGTTGTTAGGCTTTGCAGACAAGCACTTTAATTGCTTAGCCATCTCTCCAGCCCCTTTTTTCTTTTTGCAAATTTCCTTTTCCCTTCCCTTCTTTCTCCCCTCTTCCCTTCCCTCTTCCCTTCTTCCCTCCCTAGCTCTCTCTTCCTGTTTCTTTTTCCCTTTCTCTTTTTTCTTTCTTTCTTATCTCTCTTTCCTTCCTTCCTTCCTTTCTTGTTCTTTTCTTTTTTGCTTGCTTTGTTTCCCCTTTCCTTCCTTTCTCTTTCTTTCTTCCTTTATCTTTTCTGTTTACTTTTGCCACACTCCTTACCATGCTTCTGGACTTATCTTCTCAGGGTTGTCATTGTAATCAGGTCACAATTCCAGACTTTGTTTATTCTAACTGCCCTTCCCCCCCAACATCACATAGAAGTGACATCCATATGTGTAGCTTTAACTGTCATCTGTTGGCTGACAACTCTAAAGTTTATCATTCTAGCAAAATCTTTCTTACAAGGTTCATTCCCATGTCCCTAATTTACTGTGTGTGGTCACCATTTAGGGATATCCCAGTCTCCCAATATAGCCAGGATTAAACTTGTGGTTCCAGTTCCCTCATATCCTTGTTCTCCAGGCTGATCTTCCTATGGTGCTTTCAGTCTCTGTGTATAGCATCCCTCTCAATCACATCAGTGAGTGGAAGACCCAAGACTTACCTTTGATCTTATGCCTTCTTTAGTCCCTTACTCCTAACAAGCAACAAATGTTACAACTCTCCTTTAAAACTTTATCTCCAATATCCCCCTTCTTTATGGGGAACTTTAAAAAATATAAATTTTGTCATGTCACTTCTCTCTTTAGAATCCTTAATTCTTTTAGGATTAGGAAACAAATCCTTAGAATGACTCATGTATTCACACTCAAGCTTTTCTCTCCAGCTGTGTGTCATGTCATTCCCATGCTGCTTGATATGTACTTGTGCTGTCCTTACTTTAGTTCATTAATGGCACCAAGCCCCTCTTGTTCTCCTCAAGTCTATAATCTTCTTGTGTCCTGCTGGCTAATTTTTCATCCTTCAATTACCAGGTCAGATGTTACTTCCTCAGACTGCATGGGTTTCCTCATTATAAGCTCTCATTCTACTTCCCTGATAGTAATCAAACAAGGAAAAAAAAATGAATAGGTTCAAATCAGTATGTTTTATTAGTACAAAGGCCATGCATGTCTGCTCACTATTCAGTGTGTCAAATACTACCTAGAAACTGGTCACTGTTGGCACTTAATGAATACTTCTGTGAATAAACAAGAAGTCTTTTCAAAATATTTTATTTATTTATTTATTGGAGAGAGGATGGGAGCACCAGGGCCTCCAGCCACTGCAAATGAGCACCTGACGCATGTGCCACTTTGTGCATCTGGCTTATGTCAGTTACATGGGTCCTGGGGAACTGAACCTGAGTCCTTAGGCTTTGCAGGCAAGCACCTTAACTGTTAAGTCATCTCTCCAGCCCTAAACAAGAAGTCTTAATACTGTTTGTGGACATGAGATAAGGAAGTAGAAATGTTATTCCAAATGTAAAGTGCTATAAAAACTACTCCTTTTCATGCCTGGAGAGATGGCTTAGCGGTTAAGCGCTTGATGTGAAGCCTAAGGACCCTGGTTCGAGGCTCGATTCCCCAGGACCCACGTAAGCCAGATGCACGAGGTGGCACATACATCTGGAGTTTGTTTGCAGTGGCTGGAGGCCCTCGTGCGCCTATTCTCTCCCTCTCTCTCTCTCTGTTGCTAATAAATAAATAAAAAATAAACAAAAAATTAAAAAATAAATTAATTAATAAAAACTATTCCTTTTCATAAAAAGTCTTCAGCATGTGTTGCAGCCTGGTTTGCACTGTTGGCAGAAATCACCGACCAAGAGTGGCTTTTGGGAATAAAAAAGGGTTTATTTTGGATTATAGACTCAAGGGGAAGCTCCATGATGGCAGGGGGAAAAGATGGCATGAGCAGAGGGTGGACATCACTCCCTGGCCAACATAAGGTGGACAATAGCAACAGGATAGTGCCAAACACTGGCAAGAGGAAGCTGGCTATAACACCCATAAACCCGCCCCCAACAATACACAGTCTCCTTGAGGACCCAGTTCCCAAATTGTCACCAGCTGGGGACCTAGCATTCCTGATATATAAGTTTATGAGGGACACCTAAATCCAACAACCACAAGGTTTAATCCTCAAAGTCTCAGTCCTACCTTCAGAGAACAAAATGGTGATGCAAAGGACCTTTTGCTTGAGCTGGCATTCTCTTTAAAGACTTATGATTGTGACTCCATTTAGATATCAGCTCCACTGGCTTCCGCACTTTCTGGAGAGCCCATTTGGAAAGTGCATTCTTTGAATGAGTACGATGGGTAGTTTATGCAAGTCACTGCTGTAGAGAGAAGACTTTGAGTTCCTGTTCTCTGTTGAGGTCATCACTGTGTAACTCAAGATGACAGAAACTCTTTTGCCCTACACTTCATTTAGGCAGTATAAGAAAAATCTCTTACAGTGTGCTCCATGATCCATCTGAAGTTATTTTCCCATAGGCTTTAACAAGATTAGTTCTCATTTTCATTCAAAGAGATATCCAGTTGCCTTATCACTATTTGTTGAAAAGAAAATCATTTCCCAATTGAATTGTATATGCACACTTGACAAAAATTAGATGATCCAGACTGGAGAGATGGCTTAGTGGTTAAGGCACTTGCCTGCAAAGCTTAAGAATCCAGGTTCAATTCCCCAGTACCCACATAAGCCAGATGCACAAGGTGGCACATGTGTCTGGAGTTTGCAATGATAGAGACCTTGGCATGCCCATTCTCTCTCTCTCTCTCTCTCTCTTTCTCTCTAAAATAAATAAAGTATTTAAAAAACTTATTAAAGTAATCTAGGAAATCTATGGCCAGTTATTCTAGAATGATAGAATACTTGTATATGTGCACATATACATGTGTGTTCCCAGAAGATATTAAGAGGATATAAATGGAAAGGGTGACTTCAAGATTTTTAAAAAATTTTTTTATTATTATTTTATTTATTTTTGGAGAGAGACACACAGAGAGACAGAGAGGGAGACAGATAGAGATGTGGTCAAGTGCGGCATTATGCCCTTGCATCACTTTGCATCTGGCTAAACGTGGGACCTGGAGATTGGAACTGGATTCTTCGGCTTAGCAGGCAGGCGCCTTAACCGCTAAGCCATCTCTCCAGCCCGACTTCAAGATTTTTGATCTTTGAAACTGGAAGAGTGATGTTGCCCTCACAAGAGATGATGAATGTTGAAAAGGGTTAAGAGTTTAGGTTTGAACATGTTATGTTTGCGATTGTTTTTACACATTCTAGCAGAAATGCTAAATACTTTTATGAATCTAAAGTTAGGAGTGAATTTTTCCTTGAATGTAATAATATTTACTGGATCCATTCAATTGGAGTTACAAAAATTGTGAATCACTTAGGAAAAGTGGTTAGATTAAAAGAAATGCCAAAGGTATGTAATGAGAGAATACAAAAGGTTCAAGAACCAAGTCACTGACCCTCCAACATCAAAAGACTAGAGAAAGAAGAGGGCTGACATTGGAAGAGGCTGAGAAAGAGTAACCAGCAAGTAGGGAGAAAACTCAGGCAAGTCATATGAAGAAAGTGTATCTGGCAAGAGTTAATGAGAATAAGGAGACATGCTGTTGATCGTTTATGTATCATGAGGCCAAGAATTTATCTCAGGGTTTGAAAACACAGAGGCCATACTGACCCAGAAAAAAAGAGGTTTTTGCCAGGAAAGTTTAACAGAGAAGGGAGATAGATAAGAAATATATTAAAAAATATATATTTTATAGCCAGAAACTTGAACAGCATCTGGGAGTGGGGTGGTGCATTTTTGTTTCATTTTGTTTGTAAATGGGATGTACAAGAGCACATACCCCGGTAATCATGGTTTCCCCACCCTTTCTCGGAATGACCTCCTGGACATGTTTCATGTCTCTACTACAGAAGCCCCTTCCTTTTCCCAAAGTTTTGACATGAGATAGTTTTCAGACCCACTATGTATAGTATTCATCTCCTGAATCACTTTCTGTCTTAAATTCACAAATTGCCTAGCTGAAATTTCTCTTGTCTGTTCCAAGACATTATTTTGCAACAGAAGAGAATATAAAGCCTTAAAAACTGACTGTGGCTTTGTCTCTTGCAAACGCCCATGTTCTTTCCATCAGCATAAGTGCTGCTTCTCAAAGCAAGACCCCAAACACTCCGCCATCGACCTTTCTGCTGTTCCCTAGCACTGCATAACTTCCAAGGAGCATTTATGTCTATGAGTTGCTATGTGAGCGTCACAATTTAATCACCATATTTATTTATTTACTTATTCATTTATTTTTTTTTTACAAGGAGAGAAAGAGAGAGAAAGAAGAGAAACCAAATGGGCACACCAGGGCCTCCTGCCACTGTAAACAAACTGCAGGTGCATGTGCCCCTTTGTGCATCTGGATTTATTTAAGTACTGGGGAATCAAACCCAGGCTATAAGGTATTGCACATGAAGCATTCATGTGTTACATTTTTTTGTTTGTTTTTTCAAGGTAAGGTCTCACTTTAGCCCAGGCTGACCTGGGATTTACTGTGTAGTCTCAGGGTGGCCTTGAACTCATGGTGATCCTCCTACATCTGCCTCCCAAGTGCTGGGATTAAAGGCATGTGTGCCACCATGTCTGGCTTTAAAAATTTTATCTATTACTTATTATTATTATTTATTTGCAAGCAGAGAGCAGGAAGGGAGAGAGAGTAAAGGAGAAAAAGAGAGAGCACACCAGGGCCTCCTGCTTTGCAAAGTAAAAGTACATGGTTACTGGGGAACTGAACCCAGGCCATTGGGCTTTGCAAGCAAGTGCCTTTAACCTCGGAGCCATCACTCCAGCCAGAGGCATTTGTGTTTTAATGAAAGAGATAAATATACAAAACTATGATTACTGTATTAGCAATGTGCTATAATGTCTAAGACAGGAGAGGCATGCTGGAGTGAATATTCAGGGCACAAGAGACCATTGAATTTTATTTCTTATCAAAACTATAGATGAATGTAGATTAAAATTAGGATAGTCTATAATGAAAAACCTCCCCCATTTTTCCTCCAGTTTTAACCATTTTTTAAAGATTTCCTGTGTCTTACTTCCATAGTTAAATACTCAAATTAAAAAATATTTTTTATTTATTTATTAGCAACAGACAGAGAAAGAGACAGAGAGAGTGAGAGAGAGAAAGAGAGAGAGAGAGAATGGGGACACCAGGGCCTCCAGCCACTGCAAACGAACTCCAGATGCATGTGCCTCCTTGTGCATCTGGCTTATATGGGTACTAGGGAATTGAGCTGTGAACTGGGGTCTTTAGGCTTCACAAACAAGCGTTTAACCACTAAGCCATCTCTCCAGCCCTACTCAAAATTTTATTTTAATACTTATCTGCTTTATGAGTTGTGACTGATTTCCTGCTGTGATCAATGCTGAATTCATTCTTCTGGGTTATTTCTAGTAGAGTTGTCATTTGTTTCTTTTCTCGTTCCTTTTTTCTAGGAGGAAAGAGGAGCAGTGTGACAATAAGAATATACATTCCAGGTGAAGGGCAAGTCATGTGGCCTGTGTGGAATATATAGGGCACTGTGGGTGCATAAAATAGGTGTAAGAAACAGGAGTTAGATTAGGGCATGCCAATCCTGCCTGTCGTGAGAGCAACCCCATCACATATCCAGTCTCATTAATCAACACAAGAAGACAAAAATACTTGACAATGGAAAGTATTTTCCCAAATGAGTGCAAAATATTTTCAGAGATCACACCCTTTTTAGCTATTTTCATATTTTAGAAAGTAGATAGAAAGAGGTATTTTTCAATTAAGTCCTGTCTGAAGCAAATTTGTAAATGGAAAGGCTACAGGAAAAACATAATTTGTCAATCTTTAGTCTGAAAATTTAATTAAAAGAACATCATCTTGTTGAACCTAAAATGTTTCTCTGGCATAGGTTGTTTCACATCAGATTGAATTTTAAACAACATATCAGGGTATTGCTAGGAACATGCTAAGAACATATGTGTTGCATGGTACAAGCGACCCTCAGTAAGATCCCATGAAATAAGTACTGTTGCTTACTGTGGTCGACGTCAGTTAATTGCCTAGTGTCATTTATATAACAGTTACTATTAGCACATTTGCACTTACTTCATGCCTTGCCCTTTCTCAGTTGTGCCAACATTGTGCCACTTATTCATTATAATACGCTGGTAGATGGCCTTTAGATTAGGAAGGCATGATTTGCTGAGCTGGGCTTTTATAAAGTTCCCATACCTCTCAGGTAGGTAAGCTAGAATTATCAACTTTCCCCAGCCCTGTTGTTCAAGTAGCAGATGTAGGATCAAAAGGACACTACCACTCTATCATCCATGAGTGTATCTTCCCTTTGTGCTAACCTGGTTCCCAGTGCACTGGACAGTGCCTGGATCCATCTTGGATGTTGGAAGGCAGGTAACTGTACCGTCTAGAGTAGGAAAGAATAAATTGCCATAAATTCTCTCTAAGCATGCTCAATACCCCTTCTAGCCAAAGAGAACCTTGATGGGCAAGTCCATACCTAAAAACCATGTCTTTCCCAGGAACTATAGTAAGTGTACAAGAAGGAAATGTTAGGAACTCACCATCATGAAGGGCTCAGTCATAAGAGTAGCTCTCTCCAAATAGAACTTACAGAATAGCTGACCTGCAGTTGCAGGTTCTCAGAATAGGAAGGAACTTCAGAAATCCATTCTTCCCTTTTTCCCCAGAGCATATTTTATCTCTGCACCATTTCTGACAAAAGACTAAAATCACCTTGCTCAAATGCTTTCCTAAGACTTTCATAGCCTGGAACAGAAACCCACCACTTTTTTGAAATTGCTTCTCACATGTCCACATTTCTACCCTCTGAACCCATAGAAACATGCTCCCTTTTATTCATTTAGTCAACAGTATTTCTTGTACTCTTATGATTTATCAGACAGACATGAGGGGTGTAAAAGATGCTATAGATAGCTGGAAAAATATACTCAATTGTCTTACTACATGAAAGAGTCCCTGCACTTCTTAAAGGATGTGGAAAATTCTGTAAGAACAGATAAGAAAGAGTTTTAGAAAGATGCATGATTGGGCTAGGGTGAGTCATCTTGTGCTTTACAGAAATCTTTCTCAGGACAATGGTGGGAGGGGGAAGGCTAGACAGGACACAGGAGAGAGCAAGAAGTCCCAGTCTCTGGCCGAATTAGGGAAAATTTCATCATGAAAACACATCCTAATCCACCAAACGAAATAAAAGTCAGAAAATACATTCTGTTATAGGATGGCAAATACACACATATGTGCTATAGGAAAAAGTAGCTCTTCTTATAGAAAAATGCTACTAAAAGGACAAATAAAACAAGATGAGATAATTATCAGTGGATGAAATAAGTTGTCAAAAAATTAATGGAGAATATGATACTTAATTGTCTTCCCCCCAAACACTTACTAACAACAAAAGGAAAAGTGGAAAAAAAATTTATTTTATTTGAGAGAGACACAGAGAGAGAGAGAGAGAGAATGGGAGTGCCAGCAGGCTCTCAGCCACTGCGAATGAACTCCAGATGCTGTGAATGAACTCCAGATGCATGCGCCCCCTTGTGGGCAAGTGCTGCATTGTGCCCTTGCGTCACTTTGTGTCTGGCTAAACTGGGACCTGGACATTGGAACCAGCGTTCTTAGGCTTAGCAAGCAGGCTCCTTAAACTGCCAGGCCATCTCTCCAGCCCGAAAAGTGGACATTTGGAAATGGAAAAACTTAGTAATATGTAGACAGCTGATCAAAATTAGTATCATATATCCTGGGACAGCCTGGCATCATGGGTTTCTCAATGACATGATACATTGAGAATAGAATGTCACCTCTGTGGAGTTCCTGCCAGAATTATTAGCCAAATTGACTCATAAAGAAACATCTGACAAACACAAATTAAGTGACATTCTGCAAAATAGCTGACCTGTGTTCAAAAATGTCAAGGTCAAAAAGGACAGAGGAAGACACAGAACTGTTCTTGATTAAAGGAGACTGAAAAAGTCATGACAACTGAATTCTGGACATGATTCTAAATAACATTAGTTTAAAAGGATAGCTGAAGGACAATTGATAACTTTTGAATATAGCCTTTGGGTTACTCAATTGTATTAAATCCATATTAAAATTCCTGATTTTAATAATGGCTATGCAAGAGAATGATGTTGTCCTTAGCATTAAGCCCTGAAAATACATACTATATCTTAGGAAAACTATATCTGTGTATTCGCCCATTCATCCATACATAATCCAAAAGAAGATGATAAATGAAATGGGGCAAAATGAATTAATGGTGCCAAATGAAGAGGCTTTAAGTTACTAATTTTTACAATTTTTCTATAATTGAAAATATATGCAAATATCAGAAGTATGTTCAAATCAAGATCAGCTGGAGAAATAGGCAAGATCAAATGAGGAGATATTGCAGTTCTCTTATAGACCTGGGGTAAGAATAGTTGGAAACTGCAAAGGTATTAATCTTGAACTGATCAAGAATAGACAAGGAGGCTACTCTGTCTAGGGATTTGGTGATGGTGGTAGCCCGGAGCAATCATATCAAAACTGAGAGATCTGGATGGCTTTATGATGCATCACAGGAGATGGGAAAGGCAGGGCTTAAGGGCTAATTAAGTATGGGAAACAAGCAAGCAAGAGAGAGTTGGCAGAAGGCACCTCTGAATTGAAATAATGGGCCTGACATAGTCCTCTGTGACAATTCAGGCTCTACCTTTCCCAGAGAAGGATGAACACACCTGAATGCACTCCTCCATGCAGTGAGTCAGGTGTGAAGCTTAGACCCTGAACATCTTCATTTTTTTTCCTTTTTCAGATACTGTTTCCCCATCTTTTCAACAAGTCATGGAGTCCCACTAATGATTCTAAACTCCTTCCTGTAGCTCACATAAATCCATAACTTCTGAATTTCTTCTGTCACTATTTTCACCAACATTGTCGTGTTCTATCTCCCAGACTTTTTAACTTCCCTAAACCTTAAAATTTCCCTTCACATGCATCACATTCATATTACACTTACCAGGGATATCACCAACTACAAGACATGTTTCCCTTGCCTTAGAGAGATCTCCTGTTATAACAGAACTGGATCCCAACTTATCTTCTCTTGAGGGGGCTCCCACCATCTATTGTTGTAATAAACCCCTTGTTTTTCATTCCATTTTTGTTTGATCCCTTTCTGGGAACACATCTCCTATTGCCTGCATAATACTATTCCACAGAATTGCCTCATCAGAAGCTGGCAGTACGTCTAACTCCCGGGGGTCATGGCTGGCCTGCAGATCATTCACAGAAGAGAAAGAACAAACCAAGATAAGGAGAGAAATCAGAAAGATCATGGCAACAAACATGAGCTGTGCAGCTGAAAGAAGTAGATGTCTTTGCCAAGCTAACTGAGCCAGAGGAGACCACAGGGTCAGATCCGTGTCAAGCGACACACAGGGTCTCAACTCAGGCTTTTTGGAGCATACGGTCCCCAGCATTCTCTTGGCATATAAAGACTTCAGTCATATGCTGTCCTCAATATCCC